>LUCM01011675.1:0-26953 GCA_008360955.1 Fasciolopsis buskii | reverse complement strand
CGGACCATGCACAACGCACACTAGATAGACTCTCGATTTCGGTTGCTCGGTTTGACGTGTGCTTTGTACCATCAAAATGTTAAGTGCTATTACAGGACCGGACGACAGCAGTGCCGAACTTGGTGCTGAGCGGAGAGGAACTAACGATTGTGGACCGTTTCACATGCTTTGGTAGCTGCGTGTCGAACGATGGTAGTTCGGCAGTAGAGTTGATCACGCGTATATCGAAGGCTTGGGCAGCTTACGTTGGACTGAAGCACTTGTGGCATCGGCCTGATATTTCGCAGAAGTTGAAAGGTCGTCTGTATTGCGCCACAGTGCGCTCACTTCTGTTTTATAGTTGCAAGACATGGAGTATGTGTGTGAGAGATGCTCGTCGGCCAGAGGTTTTCGGCCAGCAATATCTACGTAGTATCTCTCGGATTGGATGGAGTGACCGGGTGAGTAATGTAGAGGTCAGGAATCTAGTACTAACTGTCGGCTCTCAGAACACCTTGTTTCAGCATATGAAACTTGGTAGACTGCGCGTGATGCGTACGGCGAACGCTCGTCTACCGCACCACGCCCTATTTTCGGTTCCTCCCAAGGAATGGAAGAATCCTTGTGGAGGTCAACCGATGACGTAGCAACGTGGAATGAAAACAAGTACAGCGAACCTAGGTAAGGTGGGTATCTCACATCTTCGTGGTCGGGGTCGGAAAGACTGGTCAACTAGCTGGCTGGAGAAACTGAAGAATATGGTAGTGAACCGTGAACAGTGGCGATCGTGTTGTCATTTTCTGTCGGATCAGGATGACTGAGAAAGTGCGTTTGTCCCGTTACACTGTGTTCCAAGTGTTGGCTGTCGAAGCATTCGTATATTTTCCTGCCTGTGTCGGTCTACTCTCTGTTCCCGTTGGATATACACCTTTTGTAGAAATTTCTGACTGGAGAAAAGGCAGCGGTGAGTGAGGCTTGCCTTGCTGTTTCATGCTGAACGATGATGATGATTCGCAGCTCCAGATGTCGACCGAAATACGTTTGCATGACGCTAGCTAAACTGATCCTTGAAATGCTTTGCCCAACGGTCCAGCCTTTGTTGTCCACCATGAATAAGCTCTGTATTCCTATCGCACACGACTTCACTAGCCGAAGTTCGCCGCCCACCGGTGTCACGTATAAGCAGTCCTTGACTATTACCTGAAGCGGCCTCTACTTCCATCTCGCCGGGTACCTCAGCCCACCACTTTTCACGGTCATTCTAAAAGCTTATCGTCGACTGACGCCGCATCTTATTCACCTCTCCTTGCAGTTAGGGCGCTAGTGTTTTTGCTCCACTAGACCCAGCGACCCTTAGAACTTCCCCGAAAGCACATAACCGGTCTAGCGATTATTGTTGTTATTCGCGTATGCTTACCCATTACACGTACACGCAGAAAAATGCACATACATTTTATTGAACATTAATCTTGCAAAGACTGTTTACAGACTTTGTAACATCAGAATAATGAGAAGGACGAAAACAGTGAGCGAGGAAGAGGAAAGAAAAAGAAACAGTTCGTAATACATGAAAGCTCTCCCGTTCTTCCTCTTACGTCATCGGCCATCCATCGAGATCCACTATACTTATGTGAGCTTGACATTACTCAGTTGCTTAAACCGAAGTGGAGGACTGACTTAGAAGACCCCACTTCGAGCCTCTGACCAAGAGCTCTAACACAGAAAGCAGTTGGAGAATTTGAGGATCTCGTAGCCAATTGGAGGCCGGTGACTAACCGCTCAGTTCGGACACCTCTTGAATGGGATCAAATATCGTGGGTTCCCAGTAGACCCCTTTATCGCAAATGCCGGTGAGCATACAACCACATGCCTCGCACACCGCTTGTGGTTAGTTTGGAGTCATCCCCATCAAACGGACTACAAAAGAATAGTTAATCCAAAGGAGAGTATTGAGCATTCGCCTTCGTCCTCGCGCTTTTGTAAAACCTCCGCCACGAGAAAGCAGATGATATTTGAAGCACACAGTCATTTGGGAGCATTTCGTGATGTGCTCAGGGCGAGCAGCAGACTCGGAACCTGAGACACACCCCTCAACTATGCTGAGGCTTCTGGAAGCTCCTTCCGCATGGCTCAGATGCAGCCATTCAGGACAAATGTGCGAAGATTTTTGTTGTTTGAACACTGACTTCGTTGCAGTATTGACAGAGTACGTTGGGAGAATTGTGTTAGCAATGCTGGGGTTAGACGTTGGGTAGTGGGCCACAGAACTCAAGCAGTGGAATAGGCGCTGAATTTAGGTGGACAAACGTGATTTGAACATGTTTTGTGCTTTCTCGATGATCGACTCCCCAAGTGCACAGTTTTCCGAGACAGGTAGTGGCTGGAACGTGGATCAAGGTGGGGAAAAGGTATGAAGACCTTAACCAATGGACTGTATCGGGTTCGCCGAGGTAGATTGCCGGGTTAAGATCCACGAGGTCTTCCAATGCGATGGTTGAAGATACAGCTAAATGTCTAGATTCGTGGCATTCTCGAATTCAAAATATTACCGATTATTAATAACATTCTTTCCTGATCTTTCGATTTTCTCACCGTTGTTCAATGCTGTGAAGCAGCAACGAAAATCAGAGCACATTTTTGCGAGACAAATGGTTCCATATGTTGATCGGTGCATAAACTTATGAGCTGTCTCCAACCAGTGATCCCTCGATTGAAAATAAGCTATAAACAAGCCGAGAACTTTATTCAGATTAAGCTAAAAACAAAGCCTATATGGCGTGAAAAGAAGGCAGATGGTTGCTGACCGTTCGTCTTAATGGATAACGGTGATTTGCCGAAATGGACAACAGCGTGGGTAGAAGCCAGACAATATAGTACTCCATGTTAGGGGTTGACTTAAGCTAGCAACAGAGCTGGAGAAATCAGTGAGACGATAACTGATCCAGGTAAATGAACCTCCACTGAGCGACTTCCTACTACCTTGCGGAAGGGTTTCAGTTAGAACCAAAGGCATACGTTGAGAGACCCAATGGTTCCCCCGCTTAACGGTTGGACTCCCTGGCGGTACCCGTCCACAAACCTCCAGGAACCGTACAAAAACAATGGACTTCATAATGCACCGGTCATCACGCATGTTAATCAGCCAGCGCTGACTATTGCTTTGAGCAGGGTGGGTAATGACAAGTGTGGTTGTGCTCAGAGTTCCGAGCTGCCTTGTAGGTGAGACTATTCAGTCAAAATTTCTGGCTAGGGTTCCCAAAGAAAAACTCCTGCAGTGCGGGTAAACGCGAAGTATCGATCCCATAAGTACCTCTTAGTTTCCCTTCGCGTTGGTCCCTATAGCGCACAGGCTGTACATGAACAGTCACAAAATAACATATAAGTATAACAGGACAGATATTACTGCCGTAGTGTGCACTCACCCTTTGGTTGACAACTGAAATCACGCCGACTTCACTGGCAAATGCCGACCGAGTATTTCGTATAGGTTAGCACACTACATTCGACGTGTGATCACCAGGTTAGGTGCAACCCTTAAATAACAGAAATTACCTACCCTCCCCAAAGGATTTTATGCAGCAACACGGCCCGGCTTGGGACCAACTCAATCTTTTAACCGCATTTTAAACTGTGTACATGCAAAACAAAGCTATTCACACTATTGTTCAAGCTGTCCAGAGAAACTTGACGCCTACCTGGGTCACCAGTCAGAAGAAAAACACTGTTTGGGCATCCTAAATAAGACAGTTTACTGTCTGAGGAAACATTAATGTCAATACTCTTAAGCAGGGATAGGATAACATTTACAAGTATTTTGAATCCAAATTTGAGAAGAAGCAAGGAGACGGAAACCCTAACGAATACTGCTTCTCATGGTGAAATCAAGTGAAAAATCTTTATAAGCAAGAAATCTGGTTCCGGTGTTCAAATAAACAGGACGGTAAAGTAAAATTAACTCACTGACCACACCCTTCAATGAAAGGTAGGTCCTATGAATGGCAAGGTCCAGTGAGACGAATGAAGCCATTCAATCGATAAGGATGGAGACTATATACCAACAGAAGGTGTGCGTATAGTCTAATTCCTGTTTTGTGGAGAACATATGGCCGATACAACGTCGGCCGAATTGGAAATCGACCTGACAGTCACGTGTTTGTTCTTCGACAGCACCAGATAGTCCGCAGAAAATAATATCCGCAAGCAGTTCCGATGTAGTGTTTACCAAACCAGTTGCCTTTTTTTCTTACATGCAGCAGACATGAGTGTATTTGAAAGGGCATGCCGCTTAGCCGCTAGAGTCCACTAGACGGGGCAGCGGGGAGCTGGCTGCTCTGACCCTTACACTTGAAGCGGCACAGTACCATATAAGATTTCATGAGGACAGCTATGATACCGAGCCGAGTGAGAACGAACCACCGTCTAACATTAAAGTGACGGATGGGTGTGGGATTCGAACTTCTGGTCTTAGCTTCTAGTGGTAGACGCCTAACGCATTTGATCCCTGTAGTTTTCATGGCAGAATCTAATTCATTTCGTGTAAATCGGCTCAATCATCAATTCACATCAACCCCAAGGCAATCGCTCCTTTTCCCATGCACTTCGTTGATTCCAATGTAAAAGAAGGTCACCATCCTTGAAAAAGGATGATGATAGACAACCTAGTCCAGCGGCCTAGTCTTTCTTAAGAAAACATCTCTCCCACGATCTCCGTTTCCAACAGAAGACTGGCATCTACTTGCATTGTTTTGCTTGCGGGAATAAGTGACCGTGTTATTCCAGACGCCCCCACGGACGCTCTTGAAAGTGAATCAGTGAGCCATCGGGCTCCTTGACCACCTTTGAAACCCGGGCCAGTACTCCTAATGGGTCAGCAAAGATTGTGACTAATGCCGATAGCCGAAGTCTTCTTCGGTTCGTCATCCATCACGATCGCGGTTATTCTTCGGAGTTCCGGTCAGCTGACTTCTCAGGAATTTAAGTACCCCATTGTACGTGGCCTCCGGACCAGAATAACAGACAATCGTCCACTGATCCAAGCCACCGCCAACCAATGACAACGCGGTTAACTGGAGTCCAACAATGTGGAGGGTAAGAGAACGAAAACGTGTTTTTTTTTCTCTTTTTTCCTTTGTATTTGTCTCCTTTGTGCCATATTTTTGACAGTGTGCAATTTCATTCAGATTTGTACGGGGACATAAATATATAGAGATCACTGAGTACCTACCTCATCGAAACGTCTAAAACTCTCATCAATGGAGCAATTAATGTTCCGTTTTGCAAAGGATTCCGAGGCTGCTGTGAACACAGCTACCTCATCCGATTTTGCATCCAGTGCATCCATTAAACCTTGTAAATTCGGAACCAGAGCTGAATATCGTGTTGGATGCTGGCGTTTAATCTGCCTGAATACTTGACGTGCATCGGCTATTTGTGGAATCCACTTTGCACTCACAAAACTTGACACTTCAATAAACTGCAAGCCTGAGGCAGTTAATCTGAAAACGTCAAAGTTACCGAAGATCTAAGGAGTAAACAACAACTTGCCGATCTATTAGGGACACTTTGGTTTTTGTCGGAAGGACAGACTTTTCGTTTTGCAATCCGTCTCGCGGTCCCACCTCGACCAGCTTTAGTATCGATTTCGAAGAAGAATGACATTGGTGAACGCGAACCGATCTTGCAAACTGTCGGTAAAGCATACGAGAGTGGCTAGAAAGAGGTAGAAGTTAACGAAAGATAAAATGAAAGAGTCAGAAACTTCAACTGGAGACCACAGTGAAATTGTCAAATACCACTTCTGTGGTGATGCATTCTTGCACTGACATTCTCAGGTCTCCTGATAACCTAATGCACATTAAATTCGCATAGTTTGTGGTACGCTGTGTGGCCCACTTGGACTGATCTATGCATGCGCCGGAGCACAAGATGTAAGCACTAGGCGTCGCACGATAGCACAAGAGCACAGCCTGTGATCTAGCAGGACACTAATGAGACTGAGGTTGGAGGCACAATGGTTACGGCTCGAGCATTCAAGCCCCGTAGTCACACAACGAAATGGAACGGAACAACTGCTTCAGCGCCAGTTCCAGTTCCTGTCACATTACAGGACCATACCGCGAGATGCCTAATCGTCTGGACTTTTGTACCTAGGGCGCCTTGGATCAGACGATGCTTCGACAACAGTTAGTATGAGGGGAAACAAGTATTCAAATGTTCTCCTCTCGACTCTCTTCTCAGCTCCGCAATTCACACACTGTTCTCTCCAAACACAGTTAGCCGTACATTGTCTGGTCTCCCTTTGAATTCGCGCACTGATCCCACCTTGACTACCTCCTCCCGCAGTTTGTTCCAGCTATTCATTACTCGTATGGCAAACGGTTCTCTCCTTAACCCGGTGGTTACGTGGTCCCGCACAATCGTTTTTCCGTTCCCTCTTAGTGTATCATTCCCCCTATCTAGATTAGGGCTCCCGATGACCCCATATCTCGGCCACATCCTCAATGATCCTGAAGGCCTGTAGTAAATCACTTCTTTACCTACGCTGTTCCAAGGAGTTCAATCTTAGGGCCCTCAAGTTCCCAAACCACCATGTACAAACGCGTTCAACCTGCTCCAGCATTGCACTATCTTTTACTAAATACTGTCCCCATGCTTGGACAGAGCAGCCTTTCAGAACAGGAAAACACGTGCAAATTGAATAGCTAACCCAACCCGATAGCGGAAGAGAGGGGACGAACACAGGGCACTGTCGCTCGTTTATTAGTGACAAACCAGTATAAGTCAGAGATCAAGTGAGCTCTATCGTTTACATAGTTTTGTGCGGTTTTCTTAGTCGATACGTGAAACAAACAACAGCAGAGCAAGTTTTGGTGAATCAATTCGCTGATATATAAACATTTTCAAAAAAGCAATACTTACAATAATATCAATTTCAAAATACTCCGATAAGCTCAGGTGCTTTTGGGAAAATAATAAAGGAACTAAAATCTGTGGCACCGAAGCCCCAGAGTGGATGCCGGCCATGGCACCCCTCTTTATGAAAATATTAGCAGTAGTAGCACCTTTTGCGTTAAATTGGAGCTGCCTGGTTTTACAGTGTGGGCGATCAGACCATTGTCGTGGGTGTAGATTTACGTTGATTGCATTCGCTGACGCCAACGTCTTTGGTATTTCAAATGTACCCGACAGTATTTCGAGGGGGAATTACGTGCTGGTGTTAACCGGGGAGTCGGCGAACCGTGTGCCCCTTTTGGTCTCTGTCTGACTTAAGTGCCGGTTTCCACAGCGACCTCATGCAAATGGGCTCCTTTGTGTGACTCCCTCTGTCCAGCCTGGGTGACCGGGTCTGAAGTCTCTGATGTTGACCAATGAACCTTCGGAAAAACCCCCTTTTGGCGTTCTGGGACGATTTGATGAATTCGGCAGTAAAGCAATGTAAGATGGTTTTCAACTCGCGGCCCGTTAATTCTTCCGGAGAGAATCTTTCGGATGTGCATGGAATTGGGAGTGTGCGTTACTCCAACAAATTTTTCAGGGCTTCTAGCGTTGTTCCTCTTCCTAGAGACTTGAGCACTACCACAGGCACTTGTAGTCGTCATTTTTGTAGGTTGGATGGGCGGCTGACTAATGTCGTACCAAGGTGAGCTGGATATGACAGATATGTCGGAATCAGTGTTCAGCTGAAGGCGGATTGGATGATCGTTTAGGCTAACTGTGACAAACCCCCTGCGATCGATGGCGTTTCACCGACAGGCCACCACAAGGCAGAATGAGTGAACACTTTTGTGGCCATAAACTAGCTTTGGTTTGGCTGGGCTGAAACGAGCCGGTCTTGGAAACCTCCTGGTCTGACAGAACCCTTCCTTGTGCCCAACACGACGAAGCTGTATGCATTGATGGATGCGAAACGGACAGAAATTGTGAAAATGCTAGGATCGGCAGCAACAACAGGGTGAGTGGGATATGGGAGACTTGAACTGTTGATGTGCGTATTGCCTCTGGGTTAAGGTGTGCAGATTCACAGCTTTAAAGACGTTTACAATGTTGCACGAACTTTCTTGTCATTGGATCATAGCTGCGTCGTGTTCCAAGTTAATTAAATTTTCGCACTCATCCACAAGTTGTTCCAGTATTGTATCCATTTTTTCTAGATTTTTGGCTAATAGGCGGGTGCGTACGACTGAATGTTTGGGCGACTGAAACCCAGAAATTGGACATGCTGCACTCATGATCAACTATTCCTGCGAAAGTTTATAGGTCGTCAGCGTCATATTTAGTGATTTTCGGACACTGACATCGCATACCGAATAATGAAGATGGATATCAAAAATTTTTCCTGGGGTTCGAATAGTCCGATGGAATGTGCGGCATCATGGTTCATCCGGCAAGATGGAGTTACTGTACCGCGTATGTTCTGTAGGGTAAGCTTTTCGCAGGGGCAGCTGTAATTTGGTTCCGTCGCCTTCATCCGCCAGGCCGACAGTGAACACAACCTCGTAGCGTCTGAACCAGGAGTCAGATGTGCTATCGGACTGTCGGTTGTGCAGGAAGTCAGTCATTGATCAGGGCAGGGAGTCTGATGAAATTTCAGGACTGCTAGCTTTTCTTGGTCTTGTTCCCAATTCGTCGACTGAGGGCCTCTATCAAGGTGAGCTTAGTCTGAACCATTTTTTCAGGTTCCCAACCACTGTCATTAATGTGTTAAGTTCGAAAGACTCCGTCGCCAGAATTGTTGTGTAGCCCAGCTGGATTTATCTATAAGCACGCCATATCACAAGATCTAAGCACTAGGCGTCGCACGATAGCACAGAAGCGCTCAGCCTGCGGTCAAATTTGTACATGGACGATGCATTTGAAATGTGAATAACGGAAATTAGATAGGATATGGTTATTTATGCTACTTTGGATTACACGTGAGGCGCGATCAGAATCTTCTAAGCAATACGCAGTGTACAAGTAAGCCAGACAAAAATGATAGCTGGAAAAGACCCCTTGAAAGATTATACAGGGTATTCTGGAACTGTTCGTGAACAAGAGAATACAAATTATTCCTTGTTCATTTGCACAAATGTGCGTGCGTCTCTGGCGCAACGCTTAACAGTGGCTCAGTGGCGGATGTCGAGGTATGCCGAAGTCGCAAACGTCAAGAGCAAATGCGATGGACAGAAAAGGTAAGCTGAGGAGATATAGATCAATGGTGATATGGCAGTTGGATGGAAATTATTCAAAAACAAGTAACGTTGTGCAAGGTCAGTAAGAAAATCGTACATACAACATTAAACGGCCGGTAAAGTGCTACAGAAGGCAGAGGAATACTATTAATTCTATTGAAATATGTGCAGAACGAGATTTTATGAACCGTTTTCAAGACAGAATATATGGAAACCTCAAGACTGCCGATTTCATCCCTACGCGGCTGGCGGCAAACTGGACTAAGACGTGCGAATGGAGGAAACATTTGTGTAAGAAGTAAAACGTAGAAACACAAGCCAAGGCTCTTCTCTATGCCGTCACCCTGGTTGTCACAGTTTTAGATCTTGGACGTCAGTACGCATGAGGAACTTGAAGCGGCGCATAGGGCATTCCGGCGGCAGTAGTAACTGTTTTTGACCAGTCCTGAAGATCCACCTGAGCAGAAGTATCCAAGGGGATCAGCCACTTGGTTTGGGTTGAACGGGTTAGTACACGAGCGCAAGATCTGGCTAGTAACGTACCAACAAGAGCGAGAAGCTAGTAGATTTGCAGTTTCCCTCAATGTGGGCATAAAGGGTAACAGTGCGCACAGCCCGGGCGCGAGATCTAAAACAAAAGAGAGAGACGAATTCTGGCTTGGATGCCAGCTTGGGGCTATTGTGATTAATGAACGGCAAAGAAACGGAGGCATCATCCGACCTAAGGATTATCGTGTGAATGAAAATTTAGGCCAAGAAGTAAAACGCGCAAGTAAGAAGTAGGATTTATGACAGCGGATAGGGAGTTAAGTTGAATTGTCCTTAAGCCAACTGTCGGAGGGTCTACTGCTGATACAACGAGCTGGCGTCCCGGTTGATAATAACGGACGTTTGTGGTAGAGTGACCAGGGTAGTATTACGATCAGGTTGCCATTGTGACGCAAAGTGATTCAGCTGCAAGCAGTTGGTAATTGTGTTTATTTTCTGCTAGTTTCCATAGTCAGTATGCTCTGCGCCGCTGACCTAATGCAGAGAATACGATTGCAAACGGGGAATTATGCAGACTGACGTGTTGAGAATAGGAGAAAACGATGGACTACGGCATAACTTATTCCATTTCTGTTGATTAATTTCATTTTCCTAATGGGGCTGCAAGACGGATGGTATAAGGGCTAAGTAGTTGGTGCCAGCATTCTTTAGAAGGAAATCTTTATAAGGTAGCACACATTTGGGTGCCTAATATGAGTTGAGCTAAAAGTCCAGGAAGCCTCCGAAAGCTTGGTCTAAACCTATATGGGTCCCAGAAATGAGGATACCTTGAAGAATTTAAACAATGCAACCTTGAATTGTGTTGAATTGTGGCAGGACCAGACATGGTCCGGTAAGTTATTCCAGGAGAGTAGGCAATTGTGAAGAACTTTGACCCAAAAGATACTTCGAAAGGTGAGGTTCCAGGGGACAACGGTCGATTCAGAAAGGGGTAAGAACAATCATTAGCGAATCGGATGGAGTTTCCAGCCGTGTGGGTCTGCGACCTTAAGTGCTCGATAAGGAATGTGAGGTCAAGTTTGACACGACGTAACCAATAAGGGTCAAGGTGTAGCAGCTTGCATCGTTCTCTATAAATAAGGATTGATGTTGGACCGAGAAGGTGCTTTGGGAATGCCAGTTGTACTTATTTTACCGCAACGCTATCAACTCTGATCGTATTCGAGAAAATTACCGGGCAGAACTCCAGTTGCGGCCTACAATGTGATTTGCATAGCATCAGCTTACATCTGAGAGTGCGGAATTTTTTAACAATGAAGCCGTTAGTCCTGTTTGAGTTTGCGATTTGACAAACAGGCCGCTCGTGGAAGTTGAGTAGAAGTATTACAGACCTAGATCTTTCCCACAATGAGTGGTTAGTATTGCGAGACCGTTCATAAAGAGCCTACACGGGGAACGTGAAACTTAAAGGCAGGAAGAGCGCTTTTAGTGGCAGAGAACTGCCTCGCCCATTGCCCACACCACATGTCTAATGAGTTTAAATCATCCATGATGCTGGCCATGGTTTGGGATTAAGATGGCTCGAAGGACTAGACTATTTTGATTTCGTCGGCGATTAAGAAAGTTGTGCCGTGGCGTATTTCTCGAAAGACGTCGTTCACGTAGAACAGGGATAGTAAGGGGCCGAGGACACTATCTTGTAATACACCACCAGTGTTTGGCTGCGGTTGGGATAGGGTTTCAGTGATACTGACTAATTGAGAGCGGCCAGAGAGGTTGGAGGCTAACCAAGAGTACGCCGGACCTGATAAGCCATAGGATTTGATTTCTAGTAACAGTCGTTCATGGGGCACCACCAAACGCCCTGGTCATGTCAAGGAAGATCATTACAATGGCCTTTTTCCTATCAAAACTTAGGGTGACCAGCTCAAAAAAGCTAAGTGGCATGAGGTACAGGATCTTAAGAAGACAATGATAGGTTCCATCAGTTTAGTCGTTGGTCGTGAGAAAGTCAATTAGCTGGTCCTTGACAATTCTCTCTGAGTCTGACTAGAATGGGTGTTTAGTTTATTGGACGGTAGTTTTGTGGGTCGTAGTGGTCCGTTTTTGTGGAGAAGAACAATGGTGGAGACTTTTCACTGAACGGGAAATACCCCGGTGGACATGGAGGTAGTAAGCAGGTTTGACAAAAGAAGAGCAATATCGGGTTTGCCGAAGCGGGATAGGGCAGGGGAACACCGCCCGGGCCAGGTCGGTAAGATGGTTCGAGGACAGCGAGATCATCCTCTCTGTTACCTCTATTTATTACGACGGACGAAAGCGTTTGATCCTTTAGCCTAGGGAGGGTGTGGAAACTGGCGGCTATGTCGGTAAGGAGGATGGAGAAGTATGAGCTAAAGGCCTCGGCAATTTCCTTCGGATCATCGAGCTGCTGGCTGTTGTGTACGATTTACATAGATTTATTGCGAATAGTGCGGGACCGCAGAAATCTGGCCATATGCGGGCCGGGATTTGATTGTCGAAGAGCAGTTTGTCACTGATTATAATGTTCGTCCTCAAATGCAGCAAGCCTGTCCTTAAACTTTACCTGCTTCTATGTCAGAATCGTGCCTCAATATGTGCACTACAATGCGTTCATTGACATGGGCCAAGTTTTGAAAGATACCATTTTATTCCGAATGTTTGTACAACTACCAAGTTCATGGCATCGACCATCGTCCGTAAGCAACAATCACAAACCATGCAAACGTTAGGTTCATTTAAGTTAGAACTTGGTTGTGGTCCCTACCTCACAGCACCATCTGCTCCAAGAGAAAAACAAAAAAGGAATACTGAAAGGCCGAATGCAAAATAGCAAGTGGCTACACAGAAACAGAAACATCTTGGATAAAAAATGCCACTGATCGCGGCACTGATCCATACCGCCTATTATCTCCGACCATCACTTCGGAAGATCTCAAGGATCACAACCCGGTAGTCTAACTGCACGTACACAAACTAGCCGTCCACTAGAAGAAGCTTTCCTACTTTTACCCACGTCGTCGACTGGCCACTCCGAATCATCCTCCAGCCATTACCCACCTCAAAGAACAGCGTACAACGAGGACTTCGTTCTGTGAGCATCCGCGAAACATGTCCCAACCACCTTAACTTATTCTGATTCAGTGACTCTTCTTAAGACCGGACCCTAGGACCCAGCACCTTATGCCTAACTTCTGCGTTACTCACAAAATTCTCCCACCATATTCTACCAACGCTACGAAGACAACCATGTTCAAACACCAAATGTCTTCGTATATCTTCTGTTCTCAACCTCCATGTTTCGGGAACCGTAGAGCAATACCAACCTCACTGCTGCCGTGTATACCAAACCTTTGATCGATAACCGTATGTCATGCCGACGTCACAAATGCCTCAAACTACTAAACACCCATCGGGCCCTCTGTATGCGCGAAGAAACTTCATCTGCTACACGATCGCCAGGCGAAATACAACTAACTTAGTAACTGAATCTGTGCCCCTGATCTATCCGTTTCCCTAAACGAACAAGGTTAGGCTTTGAGCAATCCAATCTTGCAACTACATTTACACTTCGAAAATGCAAAACACATACCAAACGTACCCACACAATCTTTATGTCAAATAGTCGCACATTGAAATGCAACCACGACCGGGACGCGAAAAACCGGCTTGATTCTCACGCATGCGCCCTTCGCGAGAACTCCATAATCAGCACAGAATACCCATGCGTAGTTTCCATGCGATTCTTATTAATTCAATTTCTCTATCATTTTCCTATTGAGATCTCTCATCCATTCTACTGATTGACGTCCCCCTTTGATTCCGGTTTCTTTCTTATGAATGGATTTGCTGGCTGATTTTGCGCTTTATTCGGTCGGCAGCATCCATGAGTGCACCACGGTTAGTAGCTTGGTGTGAATTCTTTCCGGGATTCTCCTTAAATGTCGAGAGAGTGCAGAAGTTAACTGTCTCCACTTATTCTGGTGCAAATATACGATGCATCAGAAAGAAGTCGTCCCTTGCGCGTCTCAGATTCATGTGTCACACGCTGGGTATTAGGGAATAGGAATTGGAAGAAAGATGAATGGGCCCCGAACGATTTTATCGGAGGCCTTCTGAACCCCACTAGTTCTTCCTATGTTTGACGAGGCCACTGTGTACCATTTGCCTCCCCTGTTATGGGAGGGGCCTTGTAAAGTTTCTGCACTGCCTGGGGAATTTCCCATTTGATAAGCGCGCCCAAATACTGCGGATCTGGTTTAGTTCGTGGAACGCCGCCTTGGCACCAAGCTGATTTTGATGGGAGAAATAAAGGTTTCTGTCCAGCCAGAAACCTAGTACTTTGTGACAATCGGCCCTTGCCATTGAAGGAACCAAAGTGATGGTGGATCTGTGTTGGTCTGCTTTGCCAAAGGCCATTTTGCTGTTTTTTCGTCATTAGTGCCTCCGAACTTCAGATCGTCTCAAGGAGTTCTCGAATACTGTCCGTAAAATGTCAAGATTGTGGCCGCAGAGTATTGTCTTCCGCAAACATGGCAATGATGACTGGGATAGTGTGCTGGAGGTCGTAAATTTATGTCTGATAGAGGAAGGGACTTAGCAACGAGCCTTGTGTTACTCTGTCAGTGACTGGCACTGGTAGAGCTAAAACAACGATCCAGTTTCTTTCACTGATGAGCTCGCGTATTCCACTGCGTATCGACTGCAATGATTGTGTTCACGGGTTATGTTACCAAACTTGCGGCCACTTCAGGATTGCTTCCGGAATCGTAGAGTCTCAAAAGCTAAACTTTTGAAGGCCAAAACACAGTACCGACAGCAAACGGAAAGTGACAACGGCAACGACCGTCTTACCATTTGCAGCCAATGTATCGGATACCATATAGAAGTACAATGCTGAAGATAATGCGTAGTAGCGCCTTAGATTTCAAGGAAAAAGAAAATGTGCGATTTCGAGCAAAACAGATCCTATTTAAAGTTAGAGAATAGCGGAAGCCTTGCCTTGTCTGAACAGACAATAAGTAGCCTAGCAATGATTTCAGATACTAAATCTTCCGAGTGTTTGTTTAATGCCTTTACTGTTCTGCGTGGGTTGAAATTCAGCTGATATTTTCCGGGGCTCAGTGCTTTCTGAGCGCCATTCCATGTCCTCGAAAGTTAGTGTTTTTATCGGTGAACGTTTTGAGCAGCTGACGCTTACCGACCTTTAGTAGACTGAAGGTAGGGACGAGGTTGTCTCCTAGCCGTCTGCGGCACAATATGCATAAATCCAAGGATTAGAGCCTCTCCTGATGGATCAGCTCCTCTGTGCTCAGGTATCATCTCTGAGGTTCGCTGCTGATTTTCCTTTAGGACGAGCTCATCTCGTGCGAAAACCTTTGCTGTTTATTAAAAATGAGGACGCCGCGTTTCTTCTAGGTTATAACTGCCTAGGCGTCCCTGGATAGTCGGGGTCCGTGCAACTCCCGGTTCATTATAAAACCTGCTGCTGCACGTTAGGCTGAGTGCCCGAGAGACTCACTGATCACCACCTCCGTATCCTTCGTTTCTTTGCTCTGTGAATTTCCTTTTGGGATACATGGATTGGGTGCCTCATGGTTGTTTCTACTACGGTGAACAGATGCTTGCACCCCCAACGTTAGTTTATATCCTCCACCTTGATGACCACGTGTATACGGTGTCCGGATAAATGCGCGCTAGACTCCCCTGTGATTGCCTACAATTTTTCTGCAATCAGCATGTGAATATGGTTTTTGCTTCTAGGTCGATGACGGATACTAGGGACAACCAATGCTCCGACGCCGAAGTTTGAAGCGCCCTGCTCTACGCACTTGCCAGAGAGAATCGCGCTCCATCTATTCTCGTATAAAATCTGCGGTTGTAAAGATAGTCTGTAATACATCCCTTTTCCGAGTGTTTTGCACTTAGAGATCCCAACTTGGACAGTGGCAGTCTCCGATTGACTGAGCCGCAGGCATTTTGAAAATCTTGGCAGCATACTTCGACTGGATCCTTTTGTCCATTCCGGCGTTTGGGAAGGGTTGCATTATATACCACTGACCATTTTGCGCTGATTCTGTCTAAGTAATTCCTTCCTGTTTAGGTCTCTATCGGCTGCATCCGGAATGCACCATCGGGAAAGAGCATACTGGACGATAGTTGCATTTATGATCCCTGCCCCCTGCCATTTTGGCGCGCACTACTTTCATCATCCTCCGGCTGTCAATGATATTCATCCGTTATTAGGGTGAGTGAAGGCATCTCTTCGATGGGGAGCAACCACAATGACTAGTGGTTTCAGAATTGTCGGATGCACGCTGTGCGGCATAACGCGTAGTGAATGTTTGGTTCCCGTAATACTGAGGGCACTTCTTTTGCTGTGACAACTAGATCTTCCATTCTTTTGGCCGTGATATCTAGAGTATCACCTGGGATAATGCTACGATCGTGTACGTCCACGGCTTTGAAGTGGTTTGGAGGGGAATCTGCTTATTGTTCTGCTGTTGCGACCTGGCATTCAGTCCCCTTCCGCACTTTCCCCACGGCGACCTTCAGTCTACCATCGGTTTAGACAGTTCAAATTTGCCTTTCGATTGTGCTTAGCCTTCTGCGCTGACCGAAATTCTTAATGAACATGGTGCCTCTTCTGAGTCCTGAGCTCATCCTCATGGGCTCTCGGGTGCGTGTGCCCCTGGTGCCTGTGGCACGCGCGGTGTATCTGGCATTCCTGTTTTCTTCTGATTTGCTTTTCTGATTGCGTCATCACCCGGAGCGGTCTTCCTCTTTGACGGTCTATTTTTAGCAGAGCAAACTTGTTCGCTACATTCTTCAGTTTATGGGCCATATGCCCCAGAAGAACGTTGACGTCGTTAACATCAATATGCCACTGTAAGGCAGGGGCCCAACGGAGCCCAAAAATTCGAGTTCCCCAGACATGAACCAGATTACCTCATGTTTACTCCGACGTACAGGAGTCGTTAAGCTCAGTTCAATTACTACCAACTTAAACTTCTTGGCTATGAAATCAAAACGGATGGTTTGTTCTCTTCTCCAGCTGGTTGGTGGGTGTGTGTTGTGAAATGGCTGTTGCTTGATTAAGATGGACCGTCACACGCCAGATATTAACCACCCAAGCCCATCCCGCCTCTCAGGTAACGACGAGGTACTATGATCCTGCACCAAAAGCACTGCTTACCTTGCTGCGATACTTCTTCGGATATGTATGCTGTTGCGCGTTAACGATATCTTCGATGTTATTCGAAGCGGCACCACGTTTCACTTCGGAGACGACATCACAATTTTCGCCCTGAAGCTTTAGAGTCCACCATAAGTAACGTATCGCAAGACTAAGCAAACTGCTGGATGATGAAATTCTCCGCTGAAATTAGCAGCATCATGGGGTACAAATGCCTTATACCCATAAGAGTACGTAAGCTTGGAAACCAACCCATCCCCGTTAGCTGCCAAGTTCTCGACGTGGGCCTAAATTATTCCTGCACCTTAAACTTCTCGGAGCATGCTTTCTGAAGTCACCTTTTCGTTCATTGCACAGTGGAATGTAAACCTCCTTACTCAGATCATACAGAAATCATCCAAGTCTCTCCCACTTCAAAAAGTCCCGGAATTAACGTTTGGTACTCATTTAAATGCAGCTTCATGTCAGATGCATCTTACCGTTCTTTTGCCTGCAAAAGCCATACCTATCGCTTAATGGTCTGACTCCATATCCATAAACCCTATCGTTATAACCCAAAACTCTCCCCCATCCACTCAACTTACTAATTCCAACACCGTAGCCAAAACCGTGTGGCAAATATCCTCGGCCACCGTCTTCTAAGATAAACGTTCACTGTCATTCCCACCCTTATATTTCATCAACTCTTCTCTCCATGCAGTTGAATCTGTCCCGTAGAAATCACCTTGATTCTGACGAATCCCAACGGTGTCCTCCAGACGAAATAAGGTCAACACCTTGGATTCTTTCTTTCTCACGCCTTATCGATATCTGTCCATTTTAGACAATTCAGACCTCAACCCATCGCCGCGAACATGGAGGCCTATTTGTTATCTTCTCTTCCCATAGTGGCCGTTTACATCTACCATACCCACTGGCCCCGACCATTTCTTGCTTCGAAAGGCACGGCTTTCAGGAGTGGAATATAATCCTTGATTTCCAAACGGAATTTTGTCAATCCCTAGTGCATCTATCTTTGTAGTTCGATCATTATTTGTATCAACAGCAGTTGTTCCCTGACCTTTCTTAACAAATAACGGTTAATTCTGTTTACTCATAGCGTGGACAATCCACTTACTAGATTAGACAGCCCATCTAGTTAAAAAGTATATAAAAAAGAGGCCCCGGATGGCTAAGCTACCATCCACATACTTTGAATTGCACTATGCATTCTAGTAACTTCCTTTTCTGAGATGCTCGTAAGATTGACCGCTTCTTCATCCGCAACTGGCAGATAAGCCAGACCGCCGTCCGTCTTTTTTCTCTCGTTTCCAGGCCTTACAGTTTTGTTTGGATGAAAACACTTACTCAAATTTCTGGTGATTACCCGATCCTGCAAAGACGATTTCTACCTTGCCCTACAATACTAGTACCGCTCCCTCCAGACCACGAGTGCACCGGCGTCATCACAATGGTGCGGAGCGCGGTCACATCCGAAGCTGTGGCCGGCGCACATCGGGCAGGTAGCTCGGGTGCAGCGGTGCGCGGGTGCAACTAGGTTGGCGGATTACATCGCCTGTTTTCACTCCTCAACGGTGATTTTCAGGTTGAGTGGCCAGCACTCGGTCAGCCTCACTCATTACCCTTGTTGTGGTAAAAAACCCACGAGTCCACAAATTCAGGTGCACCATTTTGTGCTGGCTTCCTCTTGATTCTTCCCAGAGTTCATTTGCCAGAACCATACAAATCGCAGTCACAAAGGACAGCATATTTTTGGCATCTGCTACAAATTGGCATTAACAGTGCGTCTTGACTTTCGAAAACAGCTGAGAACCGTCATTTTTTCATCAACCTCTATTCTGGTCTGTGAAATTTGGCAGTAGACCGACGCTCCTGGAAACAGTTCTTCACAGGAGTCCATAAGATGTTGCTTCATTTGACTCCGGTTCTTCTTTTCCAATCCCACCTTCATCTCTAGACCAATCTGAAATTCATGAATTCAAAATTGCTCAAGACAAACCTCATTTATTGGTCTTACGATTGCATGATTCCCATCCCGTGTCACCGCTTTCCTTGCTCCACGGATTTTGCTTTCAGAATTTTGCGTTTCGTACTGCCTTTTTTGATATCCAGCCTGGTTTTTACTCATCTCCATTCCGTTATTTTTTCCATACGGATCCTCATCTTCACCATATAACTCTCTTGATTTTCGAGTAAATCGGCCAACTGGCGGTCACGGCCATTGCCTTCCAGTCAAATATTGCGCCCGCGATGCTCACCTTTGATACATTCAAACATGGTGTTATTCGCAGTGCAGGGCTGGAACTCAGTCACAGAAAAATCTTTGCGAATCATTATCTAACTTTGATTTAAAAGTCGAAATCTCGTGCTCAGCAAATAACATTACCTGTTATGATCTTGTGAGCGAAACACATTGCATTGTATGTTTGGTTTCTGTGCACTGTGCCTTCTTTGCAAAGGTTTGATCTTGCCTTGCGTATACCTCTGGTATGGCGATAATAACTTAATAACTTAGGGTGGCTTTCACCTTCGTTTCTATTTTGATTTGTTATTTGCGTTTACTTTGCATCATCCTCGTAAAAGTTGATTGTCTTCCGCATGCCTCTCGCAAATCAAAAAAATATGCATTATTATTAGTCTCCGATGGTGCCGCTGGATTCCGGTAGACACATCGAAATTTAGCGTTGCTTGACATTGAGGTTACAATTGCTGAAGCTGCTTGAAGGCAGCTTAGATAACGTAGGTCTCCTGTGGTTGCTGGCCTGGCCTGTAGGTATGATAGCCCTGCGTCATAAATAATAATAATATATACTTCTCGATTTGCGCATGGCAAGATCAAACTTTTACAAGGATGATGTGCAGGAAATGCAAACAATAGAAATCAAAAGGGATAACGGGGTGGGAGCAACCTTGATTTATTGCATAGGCTTATTGGAAAGTGAAATTAGATGCTGCAGAACATTGGGAAAAGTGAAAAGCAAAAATTAGAAAATTATTTTTTACGACGAAAAAGGGTTTCCTGGGGGTGTTTGCAAGCACCGCACTACGAGTCGTTCCGTGGTTAGGTGCACTAAATGTGCTCATTGCTAGAGCAAAACATGGACCGAGCTCAACGGCGGATGTCGAGATACAGCCGGAGTCTCCAAACGTCAGGATCGTAACGTAGTAAACGGAAACATTGAGCCGAAGGGATGATAAGCGGTGGTAATGCGGTCATTGGATTGAGGTGGTGAAAACCAGGTGGAACGTTAGACAAATTGGATAAGACACGTATTCGAAGACAAATGGTCAAAAAAGTGCTGCGGGTGAAGGGAGACTGTCAAGATTGTCTCAAACTATGTGGAGGAAACTTATGAAGCTTCGAATATTGAACTCCCAAGGATAGTGATTACATTTACACATGGATGGCGGTAAGCTGTACTGGGAGTGCGACAGTTTTGATAATTTTTGTGCAAAAACGCTCCATAGATACACCAGCCAAGAATGCGGGGATCCTGAAAGATACATCAGGAATCTTCAAAATTATTGATGCAGAAAGATGGAAATTAGAATATCTAGGCAACAGAGTGAACTATTGAAGATAATATAATAAAAATAATAATAACAACAAGAATATATATTTCCCGATTTGCGAGAGGCAAGCGCAAGCCAGGATCAAGTTTTACGGAGATCATGCAGAGAAAATGCGAATAATATGAATCAAGGAGAAAAAAGGTGAGAGCAACCTTTGATAATTTGAAGGGTTTTTAGTTTATATTTGTTTCTCGGCATAAGAGAGACATGCGCAAAGCAAGATTAAACCTTTGCAAAGAAGGCACAGTGCACAGAAACCAAACATACAATGCAATGTGTTTCGCTCACAAGATCATAACAGGTAATGTTATTTGCTGAGCACGAGATTTCGACTTTTAAATCAAAGTTAGATAATGATTCGCAAAGATTTTTCTGTGACTGAGTTCCAGCCCTGCACTGCGAATAACACCATGTTTGAATGTATCAAAGGTGAGCATCGCGGGCGCAATATTTGACTGGAAGGCAATGGCCGTGACCGCCAGTTGGCCGATTTACTCGAAAATCAAGAGAGTTATATGGTGAAGATGAGGATCCGTATGGAAAAAATAACGGAATGGAGATGAGTAAAAACCAGGCTGGATATCAAAAAAGGCAGTACGAAACGCAAAATTCTGAAAGCAAAATCCGTGGAGCAAGGAAAGCGGTGACACGGGATGGGAATCATGCAATCGTAAGACCAATAAATGAGGTTTGTCTTGAGCAATTTTGAATTCATGAATTTCAGATTGGTCTAGAGATGAAGGTGGGATTGGAAAAGAAGAACCGGAGTCAAATGAAGCAACATCTTATGGACTCCTGTGAAGAACTGTTTCCAGGAGCGTCGGTCTACTGCCAAATTTCACAGACCAGAATAGAGGTTGATGAAAAAATGACGGTTCTCAGCTGTTTTCGAAAGTCAAGACGCACTGTTAATGCCAATTTGTAGCAGATGCCAAAAATATGCTGTCCTTTGTGACTGCGATTTGTATGGTTCTGGCAAATGAACTCTGGGAAGAATCAAGAGGAAGCCAGTACAATATGTTGCACGCCAACGTAAGAGCTTGAGTGCTGTTTATCACAATAATAATAATTATTGTTATGTATTTCTCCATCGGCGAGAAGCATGCGCAAGGCGAAAATCACCATAACCCCAAGCTGGCACCCAAGCCAGACTAATTTTTTCTTGCGTTTCAGATCTCGCATCCGCAGCAGACGCGCTGCTTAGGCTTTCGCCCTCGTAATGGCGATTCCAAGTCTGCTCTCCTATCATTCCTGTTAGAAACCTGTTAGCTAGAACTGGCGCTCGAGTTCTGGCCCAGCCAAGGGTAACTACGCGGATACCTCAATTCGCATCTTTGCGATCGAGCGAAACCGCGATTGCCGCTGTCTCCGGAGCAGCTTGCGCACCTCATATTCCTCACCAGTACTGCTGACTAAGATCAAAAGATGCGACAACGTTAATGACAGCATAGAGGACATCCTTGGCTAGTGTATTTAAGAAGTGTTCATACACATAATTTCTCTTAACTGACGCGCCTCTCAGTACAGCTTACCGCCACTCGTGTGTAAACATAATCACTATCCTTGGAGTTCCATATCCAAAGCTTCAAAAATTTCCTCCAGATAGTTTGAGACAATCTTCCTGCACTCTCAGCATTTTTTGGGCCATTTGTTGTCAAATACGTGTCTCATCTAATTTGCCTGACGTTCCGCCTGGTTTTCACTACTTCCATCCAATTACCGCATTACCACTGCTTCTGGTATCTTCAGCTTTACGTTTCCGTCTATTACGTAACGCTCCCGACTTTTGGTGTCTCTATCCATATATCGATATCCACCGTTGGGCTCCGTCCTTGTTTTGCGTCAGAAATGAGCACATTTGATGCACTTAAACATGAAATGACTCGTAGTCTGCTGCTTGCAAACAGGCAACTCTTTTCGGTCTTGCAAATTAGGTCTTTTATTTTTTTGCTTTTCGCTAGCATACTTGTACTTTCCCCATTGCTTTGCATTATTTCATTTTACCTTCCATTGAGCTTCTGAAATAACTCAATATTGCTCCCACTCGCTTATCTCATTCGACTTCTATCATCTACATTTCCTGTGAATCATCCTTGCAAAAATTTGATTTTGCCTTGCGCATGCCTATTGCAAATCCAGAAATATACAGCATTATTATTATTATATGTGTGATGCACATAAATTGCAAATACTAGAAATCGAAACCGATGAGCCTGTGGGAGAACCCTTGAGTTATTGCAGAAGCAAACTGAAAAGTGAAGTTGGATGCGGCAAGGTAATGGGGAAATCACAATTATACCAGTGAAAAGCGAAACGTAGAAAATCAATTTTTCAAGACCCAAAAGAGTTTTTTTGGGAATGTTTGCGGGCAGTTGACTACGAGTCATTTCGTGTTTAAGTGTACCAAATCTACTCATTGCTGACGCCGTACATGGACGAAGCTCAACGGCGGATGTTGACGTATAGCCGGAGTCCCCGAACGTCAGGAGCGTTAGGTACCGGGCGGAAAAGTTGAGCTGAGACGAAAGTCAGTGGTAATAAGGTCGTTGGATGGCAGAGGTGAAAACTAGGTGGAACGTCATGCAAAGTGAATCAGACACGTAGTTGACAAAAATAAACGGCCGAAAAAATGCTGGAGGCAAAAGAACACTGTAAAGATTGTCTCAACCGATCTAGAGGAAAATTATGAAGCTTTATGGAACTCCCAAGAATAGTGACTTTATTTATATGCGGACGATGGGTAGATTCAAGATAGGGGGAAATATCTGCAAAAACACTCCTTAAGTACACTAGCAAGAATGTCCTCTATGCTGTCATTTTTAGTGTCGTAGTTTTTGATCCAAGTCACCAGTAGGGGTGGGGAATACGAGGTGCGCAAGCCGTCACAGAGGCAGTAGTAATCGCGATTTTATTCATTTGCAAAGGTGCTAGTTGAGATATCCGATGAGATAATCCGCGTAGTTTCGGTTGACCGGGTCAGAACTCGTGCGCTGTTTCTAGCTAACAGGTTTCTATCAGGAATGACAGGAAAGCAGATTTAGAATCGTCATTACGAGGACGGAAGCGGTAGCGGCGCGTCTGCTCTGGGCGCGAGATCTAAAACGCACAAGAAAGAGTAGTCTGGTTTGGGTGCCAGCTTAGGGTTATGGTGATTATTGGATCGCGACAACATAACTGTAACATAGTGCATCTATTCCGTAAAATGTGGCAAGTAGAATTGAGCCATGGTGGCGGTTTTATTAGTAGCTGGAGGCTTGGGGCTACCAGGAATGACCTGTTCATCCTTTCCAGGCCAGTAAAGAGAATAAGATGACATGAAGAGCAAGGAATACACAGGTTCAAGGTGTTCAAAATCACGGGATGTTATGAAAGCATGGATCCGCCAAAAAGCACGTTGACATTTTTGTGCAGCCCATATTGGGAAAAGCTCAGAGAATATTTGCCTAAGCCACTGGTAAACAGATTACCCCACTACAAAGGAGGTCAAGTGATGCATTACCGTGGAGGTGCAAGAACGTGAGGAGGTAAGAAGTGAAACCGAGACCCATATGATGATCACAGCTAAGATTCAGTCCTGAACTAGAATCCTAACCCATGTTCGTAAGCCTCGTCTAGTCCAATGATAGCTCGTGCCAGGCTAATTAACAATGGGACACCCGCAACTTTACCAGCTGGGCTTTGAACTGGGTTAAATTTGAGAGCGATCGCAGGGAACCAGCTAGTTGGTTTCACAGGTTGGAGTAAACAACTGTGAAGAATTTTGTCCTGATCGATAGTCGAGTCAGGGTTACTACTAACGAGTTGTATCCACTACGAATTGGTTATGGGGGACTACCAGCGTCTTGTATGACGTTTGTAGTAGAGTGGGCACCATTGCGGCAAAGATTAAAGAGAAATGCAAGATTTACTTTGACTCGAGGAATCCATAATGAAATAATTCGCTATGTGATATGATCGCTCAACTCAGCATAAAGAAACGATGGAAGCAGTGCACAGCTGTTTCATCCTTGTTTGGAATGATGAGCAGTGCATATGGACCGCGCCCGAACTGGGACGCGGACCCGGGACGAATGATTGTGAGTCGAACGCCTTAGCCATTGCGCTACCGGGCAGGCTCTGAACGGTTTGTTGAACTTCACCACATGACGCCACACCTATCCGTCACTAATTTGCATCCTTCGGGCGCGGTCCATATGCGTTACTCATCATTCTTAACAAGAATGAATCAGCTATACAGTGGTACCATCGTTTCTTTATGTTGAGTTGAGCGATGATATCACATAGCAAATTATTTCATGAAAACATTCAATATACTATTTCTAAAATGAATCTATAATGATTCAAGTCCATGCATTTCGCATCGTGCCCTGTAGTTTAGACTGGATGAACGACCTAAGAGATTTCTATTGAACGCTCGATGCACATTCTCCATTGCAATTCGATTGACTTTACGCATATGCGTGAAGATAATCGGGCGGTACTCGAGGTGGGGCCTAGCATGGTACTTGCAGGTGATAATTCTGCGGTCTTGAGTGCAAAAAGCCCTTAAGATCATTGTAGTGGTTCCTTTGGCTACAGCGGTCTGATGGTGGGCCCGCTCAAGGAAGATGAAAGAGCAGGATTATTGTAACCTACATTCCTTAACTGTGTGTGATACAAGAAGTGGCATGCCATTTATGGAGATGGAGCCCGGAGGAACATGGCATTTATGTTATTAGAGAACTTCTGTCGGCAAAGAACTTCATAAGCCACCTGGAAAACCATTTATCGAGAGACTCTAGGTCTTCATTGATAGTGCAAGAGTGGAGCTAAATGAAGCAGCCTCAAAAGAGTAGACTATTTTAATTTCCTCGGCAAAGAGGGATGGTGTGCCATGGCGAATGTTTTTGAAGGTATCATTGATACACAGCAGAAATAAGCAAGGATCAAGGGCGCTCCCCTGAATGATCGCACTGGTAATAGCACAGGGCAGGGAGAAACGACCTCTAATATTGACTACTTAAAGGCAATCGAAAAGGTAGGATGATAGCCAAGATAAGAGGGGATTTCTTATCCCATGAGTCCTAATTCTGGCCGGGAGTCGGGAGTGGGAAACTTAATCAAACGCTTTTGACAAGTCTACAAATATTGTGAGCATTGGCCGGTGGGAATCAGGACTGGGTAACCAAGTTCACGAAGTCAAGCTGACAGGTAAGGTAGGATCGACCCCTAAGGAAGCCGTGTTGGGATAGTTCGATAAGATTGTGTTTAGTAAGGAAGTTAACGGGCTGTTTTTACCAATTTTGTCCGTAAGCTGGGGCTGGGGATAATGGGACAAAAGTTTTCATGTTCATGCATATATACTTACATTCATCAACTTTCATTTACGGTTACGTTGACGGTTTCGTCGAGCCACGCTTCTGTCAGTGCAACGCAGTGCTCGTCACCTCAATTCCCACAAATTTCTGCCCCTTCTTTTCCCACACTCCATGCGTCATTGTAAGTAATGTTCTTTTTTTCAAATTCAGCCTTCAGCATCTGCTTGGAACCTCTGATACCATGCACTTGGCCTCATTTCCCGATTGCGGTTCCCGAATTTTGGTTATTCCATGGTGTGTGAGATGGACCTACCGCCACCCGTACTCCCGCGTTGCTTTCCAATATTATCTTAATGCAGGCCCCTAGGGGCCATTGCTTTCTTTGTCGTTCCAGGTGCCTCGTGGGGTTGCTGTCCGATGATACCTAGAGGGAACACCTGCTCATGTCAGGCGTGGAGGAGGAGAGTTGTCCTTGCAAAGTACCAATCTAAATTATATCCATAATGGGGCTCTATGTTAGAAGTCCGTTGTCACACTCGATACGAATCCCTCGGTCGGCGACCTAAATAACTTCCTCTGCTTCGACCAAGGAAAGGTCTAATTATCTTGGGTTTCTAATTGCGACCAGAACTGCTCGGTCTAGTCTCGATCTCGCTCCCAACTGGCAGAGTGCCACTCTTTCTGCCCAGTTGGATGGGAGGAATAGCTGCGCACAGAGTTGTCTGTTTATGTCTGACAAAAATAACGTTTTTTCTCCGAAGTGCGCGGTAATTAATTTGTTGCTCTTTTCTCATTCGGGGCGCTGGACACACCACAGAACAAAGCCAATTGGTTTAACTGAAATCAGACCTTCCAGAGCGTCTTCATTTCGTCCGTTCATTTTTCGTTTGGGTGAAATGCTAAAGGATGAGCAGTATTTGCTGCCTTGCTCAAGGTACGAGTAGCGATTGCGCCAGGGGTATCCAGGATTTTCAGTTGTGTTGCTATTTAACTTTTGGAAATGCAATTAGTCATAGCATACTCTAATAATAATAATAATAATGGGCATATTTCTCGAAATTCGAGAGTCATGCGCAAGGCAAGATCACATTTACACATAGATGGCGCATTGGATATCGTAAGACAAAATTTAGTCGTGAAGATGCAGTTTCTGTGCTCTAATGAACATAACCTGCAATAGGATGGGCTAATCACGAGTTTTTGGGCTTTAAACCAGAGCTAAATAATCC
>LUCM01011673.1:151604-174332 GCA_008360955.1 Fasciolopsis buskii | reverse complement strand
CAAATCATCCTTCTTCCAAAAGCGCACTTTCGAATGTGTTGTAGATCGAATGCCAGAGATTCCACTTATGATATATTTGTTGCCCGAAAGCCAACTTGAGATCGTGGCAACTGCCGACTGCCTGATGCTGAGGTACCATCGACCTAACCGAATTAGTTGACTCGTTCATGTGACCATGAGAAGCCTAACCAGATTACTTGACAAGAAAAGTAGAAAACTACCATCGAGAATAAGCAACGAGATTCAAGGAGATCCAGAACTTCCATGAGGGGCTATTTATTTGACACTAAATAAATATGTATCTGTTTTAGGATAGGGAATAATGTCCTTTTTAGTAGCCTAGGTTCACCAGGATGGCATTGGTTTGGTCGCTGAGCTTGGCTAAGATAATGCAAATTTTCAGTTCCAGCCGAGGAGACATCATTAGTGCTAGGAGGTTTGGCCAAAGGAAATAAAATCCGGATTTTCGCGAGGTTCTGGTCTCTGGCCTTGCCATTTACATACTAAACGTCTCGTCACCGGAGGAGGCGATGAAACGTTTGCAATCCAAAAGCCAAAATCAGCGATTAGAATCTCACGAAAACCAGCAATCTAAATTGCCAAGAATACTGAATTTTAAAACCGTTGATAAAAAGCTAACATTGCCCTGGAATAATCACCAACCTGATACATGTGAAGGCTTAAAACCCACCATCAACCAAAGCGCAGTAAACGTATCGGTGAGCACCAACAGTTACATTCTCAACTCAATATGATAGTCTTCACGCTACAAGTGTATGTCTCAAGTGCATGACGGTTTGATCCGCTGAACACTGATAAGCACTTGGTGCAAAGCGATACAATACTTTCAAACAAAGCTTTCAACAGCTCATTAGAATAAGACAGTGCTTCTTTGATCATGCATTCGCAACGTTAGTTTTTTGACATTTATCAAGAAACATCATTCAACCCAGCAGACAACAGTGTGAAACAATTCTCGCACAACTATATGGCTTGTTAGCAGAAAAACTCACCACTGCTACTGCGTTCGATTCGAGGATCTCCCCCGGGCGCAGCACCGTGAAGTATGCCAAATTGGACAGTACGTAGACCACTGTGACAATGGCTACGCTGATGAAAATAGCTCGTGGGAGATTTCTGCAGAATACAAATGATCATCAAAACTTTAACTGGCAAAGCTTAACTGACTTAGTTATCAAATGCGAGAACATCCGCTTTACGCCATTTACATCACTTACGTCTGCACAGTAAGAGATCAACCGTCTTGCTGTTCTGGTCCAGTAATCGATAAATGTTTACTGGACCTCAAATTAACACATAAATGTCACTGGCTAACCGCCATCGCACTTTACAACTTTTCAAAAGAATAGCTCTCCAATATGGGAAATTTTTTATGCACATATTAATTATGAGCATTGTCATCTGACCACTTGGAAACAAGTGACTTACCGAATAACAAATAATCACCCGTTACCAACGTAAATCCACATGATTCATCCCGAATACTCGCTAATGATAATTTTTAACCAGAATGAAAATGACTGATTTTACTTGGATTAAAAGCAGTCCTATTAGAATAAAATTAACATTCTGGATAAGATTGGTAGGATTCGTGAAAAAGATTGCTCTTGGGCAATTTCATGCCCCAAGGCTGTACTGACCTCTGGAAAACAAAACAAAAGTACATTTAGGAGCAGCACTTTTTCGACACACTCCGAACTTTGTTTGGGTCAGAATAGTTACCAGGACTCAAGGTTCTCCCCAGCGGAAATGGCAACACTACAATGTAACCCTCGCCTCCAGCAAACACTAACCAGCTAGAAGCTGTTGGTCGCGATAGGTGGACAGCAAGCAGATGATAGAGGGGCAAAAAACTGGCTGTAAAATCACATCGCATACTCCACGATGACATAGTGTGTAATTTTTTGTTATGGGAAATTCTCACGACAGTATGCAAATGCGCAATATTAGGCAATGTATGTGCTAATCGTTTACAGCAAGTTGTCGTCTATATCACATTTGCAATGGGGGTACATTAGCACGGCGTGATTAGTTCACTTACACAACTAGCAACATGGAGACCTTAAAAAAGTGGCTTTACTGGAAAACCACTGTCTAAATCGGACTGTGTGTACGACCATGATGATGCATCGTTTCAGCTGTTTGGCATCGCCTTAACGTTCATTTTTGCAAAATAAAGGGTTGTAAGAACCTTGCCATGGCAAATTTGCTAAGTGAAACAAATGGTGTCATTATCAAATATCCCCTGATGCAAGGGAAAATCTATGTCGTTTGATTGTTCATGATATCCAATTAGGTTTGGTGTTTTTATCAAGGAATAGAAACAGCGTGGCAACCAAAGGCATACTTTAGAACATGGATGGTGAAAGTAAGAGTAAAAAATTAAAATTTGGATAACCTCCGTTTTCTTTTGGATATGTGGCTGTATCATACAGATGAGACAAGATTCGTTTGCACAGCGAAAACCGGAATGAGATTGGATAGATAACGGAACGCTTGCAATGATAAAACTGAAAATAGATGTTTCGGCACTGTGTCGTATTCGGTGGGGCAGAATCATAGGGAATCAACGGTGACAATCTTAGGGTAAAGTACCCATGTCACCTCGATTGGTACTAAAACGTCCTGGAACTAACCATCATGTCAGTGATCCAGACACGGAAACTGTCAACTCGCTGTCGCTTGGCTCGTTATCAATCCTAACCTAGTGAGATATTGTGATTCCATGCCACTCAGTTTTTGCGTCATGGATGCTGGTCACTCTCCTCATGTAGTGGACCCTAGTGGTGATGGAACATGTTTCTTCAACTGAACTCATTCGTCAAGCACGTCATAAGCAAACTCGAACGACGACAAACGCCCCTCGTAGAAGTCAGTACAAAGAGAATCTGATTCAAGAAAGGGATGCCTGCCGTGTGAATTCGATCACAAGCTTGAGCGAAGGAAAAGAGACTGAAAACGTGAGGAAATCTAAATAACTGAGTAAAAAGAAGAACAGGTTTGAAGGAGGTTTAGGTCAAATTGCACAGGCATTTGAATTTTAATCACAGTTTTCTTATTTTTTGTTGTATTTCGCGCAATCCGTATGCAATGTTCACGAACTGAATCGTTGCCTGATTTGTAGGAAAATGTGTTTTGGAAGGCCGTACGAATAAAAATTAAAACTAACTAAAAATTGGGTGTTGCTAATCGTTTGTGTAAGTTTAAGCTGTAAGTTTAATGAAGTAGTAGAATCAGATTGGATATGAAATAGCTAACCTGCAATAAGATTAAGGTTTTATCTACAAGACTCAATTCCTGGTCATTTTCAAACAAATCAAATATAGGGCAGGACAATGAATAGAAAAACAAGTCTTCAGCGTTCACCTGGACTGGTGACTAACCCTCTTCCTCTGAGCAAAACGTCGAACTTTTCAAAAAAGGTGATTGTAATGAAAGCACTTCAAGTAAGAAGTGATTCACATTGTGGTTGGACTCTGTTACCTGTATTGACTGTATCACTATTGAAGTCTTATCAGGATAGTGGTGTTTTCCACCAGAGACCAGCTGGAAGACGGGAAGTGATTAATCACATAATAAGGACCCACCATGTAGCGATCAAACAAAGGGCATAATATCACAATTAGAGATAATTTTCTACTTCGAAGAACTTTATTGCCATCAAACGTTGCAACAGTTTAGACTCACGGTAATGCAGTATTAAGTGCACGTTACAGGTTATCTTGAAGACATGACGGTAACTTCATCTAAACAAAAATACGGACTCCGTTGTTTGAAACTTATCAGGTTTCTGAGAAGATCTACAGGGGGACAAGTTAGGTTTTCTAAGAGAAAATGTACCAAATGGATCTAGTAGCATAAAACTTCTCAAAGAGTTGCTAGTTTATATGTAGTAAGGGATTCATTCCTTCCATGCACCGCGCCCACTGAGTTCTTGCTATGATTCACGTGTTTGTTATCATCTTCCGTCCACAATCGAGGCCATCAATGGGGTGAATTTGACTTCGAGCGACGGGACAGAAGAAAAAGGGGCGATATCATCGACCGATTAGCTAACGCACTGATTCTCTCAGACGGCGGTGGGCTAGACTTTCGACTAGACCGAAGAAATCTATCTTAGAACCAACTGGATGAATATTCATTGGCAATCATTGTTTCCGTTCGACCATCAAGTGGCGAGAACACCTCTACCTCGGTACTTAACAAGTGATAACCGGCGATAGTTGAACGATTATTCTTGTGTCTTTTTAACGTAGAGATGATGCGTGAATACCCCTCTGCCACAAGTGACTTGATTATTCGGCACTCTTTGAACGACGTCAACTCTTTTCCAGAATAGCCGCCCATGTTTTGCATAGGTTATAAAAGAACTAAGGATCGGGAGTCCTGTATTCCTGTGATACGTCAGCTCAAATATGAATGTGTTCTCAAAAAGAAACCGTCTGTTGTTTGTATTTACTGCACAAGATGTAAAACTGCAGTCTGGCTGGCAATTCATGAAAGGAAACGTTGAAAAAACGACCGCCAATTGAATCTCAATGGAACGGGTTTTGGATAGTCCTAAAGTTTGTTCCGAGATTTTAAAGCTGGACGGCAGCCCCATCATCAGTCACCTTGCTTGGTTTTCACTGGAAGCAAATGAGTTCGGCACCCTGCGAAACGTATCCAGTTTGCCATTTGTATTTTATCAAAAGATGAACAGATGGATATCTATCCAGGTTCCTAACCGAATGCTGTGCTAATACTGAAATATAGCTGTTATGTTTGCACGAAAGTGCGCAAACCAAAAGAGTACAGCATGCTTTTGGGTTGCATTAACATCTTTTTAGATGACTTACTTCGCAGGATTAACGCCCAACTCACTGTCGACGATCGTAAAAGCGTTCTACGGCTGTTTTGTTCTTGTTATATGCACCTCTGACCTCCAAATTGAACCTCGTTGGTTAATTAACATCACTGGAAGGCTATCCGGATGGACCCTCAATGGTTTCCTGAATTTCATCACTACTTCGATGACAGACTCAAGATAACTTATTTCGGGTTTGCATCGCAGCTCCAGTGCTGGAGATTTGTGACGAAGATTGTTTCTATCAGGCATGAGGGAAATTTAGTTCTCCAATTCATTTAAGGGGCAATCTGGGTATTGATTTGGATATGATGAACAATCCGGACGTTTTGGTAACCGTCTTACCACGGTAACCATTTTGGTGACGCTTTCGACACAACAAACTCTGGAAAGCACTGTCCGCAGTGCACCGTCGTTAACATAAATGGGTTAATACAAGCTTGCTTGCAATAACTCAAGACCGTATGTCTTTGTTCAGATTATAAGCTGACAAGGCTCTGTTGAAAAAAAAACTCAATGAAGTAGTCGATAGTTTAGCTGTCTCAGGAACGTTTGCAAAGACGTCGCGGAGAAAAGCGCATTCTTGATTTCCTGATGTTCTGTACTGAATTCGTTTTTCTAGATGCTATCAATTTACAGTATGTGTTCATGTCGGCAACCATAACTCTTCGATGTGCCGTTTTTCGGTGGCGTGAGAGATCAGTGCATGCAAAAACAATATGTACTGCACAGTGCCGAATTAGTCTCCTATGGTTTTTTGATTCGCACGGCAAATAAAGCTCGTGAAGGAAAAATAATTATGATTACATTATTGTAATCCTTTACGGAGACGACAGGAAACCGAAAATGTCATCTGAGGAGGGGAATTGGGCGCGCCTTTGGTTAATTTGCAAAGAGCGCACTGACAAGGATACGCTGCATGTGAATTGTTTGCAAAGCGGTTAATTGACTGATGTAAAAAAACAGGATTGCAAAAATGGTTCACCGTTTCAGTTTCATTTGATCATTAGTCGACTCTAGGATTCCGCTGAGGAACGTCAAATGTACCCATATTTATGTATGTAAATGCTGCATACAGTGTTCAACCCAACTCAGCATATTACTTGACACATTTTCTCTTATTTCTTGAATTTAATAAGTAGGAAGAAGGAACGGAAGTACGGAGGCAAACGAGGGCCAGACATAAAGCAGACAACTAAAATGACAAAAACCAGAAATCCAACATTCAAACAGGCGGTGCTCAGATCACATGCTAGGAAACCCTAGTTTTCGGGACACGGAACTGAAGTATTCATTCGAAAATAGAGAACAAAGAAATCTGTCTGCTCTCTTACAACACCTGTTTGTCTACCTATGGCAACACCATTAAATCATCTCGCATTAAACCAAAGTTCGATCAGAAAATGCCTGAGCAAACTGGGAATTAATCAAGCTTCAGGCGGTAGAAGACTATACTCTGTTGCACTGAAAGCCTGTGTTAGTGCTCTATCGAGTTCCTCGGCGGAACGGATATTTTCAGTAAGTTCTCGAAAGTCGAGAAGGTTGCTCATATAAAGAGACATGCAAGCATAACGTTAGTTCCAATGTAGGATTTTGGTGCATATTACCATATTGGATAAACATTAAGACGCTGGAGAAAACGTTGCTAAAAATACACTCAGTGGTCATGTTCCCAAAGGAAGCTAGTCCTAATCCATTCAAGATGTTGTCACATACTTAATTAGCCTTACTGATGCGGCTTTAGACAAGAAATATAAAAAGAATTAAAAGGTCGTTTCGGTACCATACTATACTAACGTTTGAAGCTTGACAGGTGAGTATCACTCAATCTATCAACCGAATCAAGAGAATACCATAGCTAGTACAGCTTTACCAGGCCCAGCGCACGTTCACAACGCGGCAATGATGGTGATTTACAGAGTGCTATTTGTTCCTCCACCTGTGCTCCTTGTAATTAGGAAAATTTCTATTCACTCGTCTACACCGTGACCAATGAGCATGCTGTCTCATTATTCATGATCAAGTAACTTGCAGTTCCACTCACCAAAGTAATTCCGTGAATGAATAACAGTGAGATCCAAAAACTATCCCCGCATCCAAATTTCAGCTAGATCACTAAGAGTGTTCACAAGTCATCTTTGGAGTTCATAAATAAACTGACTATCCATGCACACTCCCACTGATACAAATGAGACTTTGTTGGAATTAATTAGCGGTGACTAAACGGTAAAGTACCGAGTACGCATATACGATGAAGAGCAGTAACCGCGTAGCCAACCGTTTGCTTCTGCAAAAACTGTTCTATCAGGCTTATATGATACTATATACAGTGGGACTTGGAAAACTGCAATTTTTCCTTCACACACTAAATACGATTCCCGTACTTGAAAGATGCACCCTAAAATCTCCATTCAACTGTGTTACCCCCAAATGACTTCACTTTTCCTGAGTACAGTTTTATTGGTTTGCTGATAAACCACCTTCATTTGTCCGTTGGACAAAATACATCTACTTGCAACGACTTACCTAGTCACACTTTTCTGCATCATCATAAACAACTACTTTTGAGGTACGATAATTTCACTTCAAAAGTACAGCTCTTACACAGCGAACTTGCAAAGATTTCATATAAATCTTTCACAGCTTTACCGGTCAGAATGTAGCCTTTCGGCACGTCACAAGTCTATTTTACCGTACCTCGCAAACTCGCTTCTTCATTATGATGAGGTTTTCCCAGAAAAAAGAAGCAATCTGAATACTGAAGACTGGTTCATTGTTGAATAAATCATTCCATTTGGAACTGTGCATACCTGACATCAGCTATACTCCGCGGCTGAAAATTTTCCCTTTTGGGTTCACAAAATAACTACTGAATTGGCTTGAATTAACATTTAGGATCACCAAAGGATCTAAATAAACGTAGGCAAATAGCCTTTCGGGGTAGCTGATGACAAATGTTTAACAACTGGCACTCAAATCTAACAGGCGGACTCTGAGGTTTAAGAACCCTGTTCATCAGAGGCAGTATCGATGGAAATCCACAAAATGCACAAACGTTTGTCATGATAATATCCTTAATCAAGTCACTCAGTTTCCTTTCTGCCGAACAGTGTTTCTGTTATCAATTCTGTGGTATTAAGATAGATCGTAAGTGGGGTCAGGTGCAACCTAAGACAGGCTTAATAAATCACCGGCTGATCAGCGATGCTAAGCCCTACGTGTGCTGTTGTTCGCGTAACATCATAAGACAGATTGTGTCTCATCATCATCATGCACGAAATCTACTCCAGATTTTTCAGTAGATATAATTATAGTTATCTTTATCATCCTTTACCTTTAAACATAGCAGCGAAATCCGCTGACCGCTTCTTTTCTCATATTGCGGCACGCTGCTACACAAAAAATGATTATACAAGGTGGATAGGGAGTAGGATTACAGGAGTAGGGAAAGAATGACGTACTAGCTAACATAAAGAACATAGCTCAATTGTGCTAGAGCATATTCTTTCAACCACTAAGAGTCAAGAGAAATTGGTAATGCGATCACCACTGTTCATGTTTCGTTGCCATATTCTTTGTTGTTTCCAGTTTGAGGGATCTTTTGGACCCCAGGTACCTACCGCAACTAAATTCTTTGCACACTTTCGTTCCATACTGCCAAGTCTTTTGCAGACCTCAACGTGGTTTCTTCAAATCTGGGCGAAGAACAAATCATAGAGCAAGGTATAGTGGGTTTTCAACATGCAACACGTGGGACACCTTTGTCGAATACCGCTGTCCATTTGAAGAAGCTTGATAGTTCACCGTACATCCTTTCGAGGCCAGAAGTACGCCAGTACAGTGTCTGCATCAGATTCAAACATATTTGGGAATAAGTTTTCGATGAAGATCAATAACAGGGCGCTGTTCGGACCACTGAGTTTAAGGCACATTTTAAGTCAGAAAATCCACAATTGTCGTTCGTCGATGAGCGGCTCGTTAAAACCAGCTAGCGAAGGATGGAAACCTGAAATGATGTAATCTCGACCTGAGTAAAATCTGGCTTACCGTCCGCCGAAGTCATAACCGCACACGTATGTTGGACGGCTCGAATAGAACCTCGACAATTGATCCCACAGTAAATACTACAATAATTGCCCGTTCCTTTCCTGAATATGGGCACCACCACTGACTCGTCTTACAATAAAAAATATGCTCTTAGATCTAAATAACAAGCAGAAACGATGTACCTAGACTAAGCTTGAAGAGAACTCAAGACAGTTTGTCCGGACCGGCCGACTTTCCGCACTTCAATATTTTACGATTCAAATCTACTCCCACTTTCTCTGGGAGGCAAACTGACACCTTCCGAGGATTCAATTGTTGACGTCAGAGAAACGGCATTAATGCACGACAAGACAAGTTGTTTCTTGAAATATTCGGACCATGAATCATCTTCCAGTGGTATCACACCGCTCCACTAACCAAAGTTTACATCTTCTTTCAGGGGTCGCTCAAGCTTAAACAGACTTCGACTGTTACCCGAAGCAGCTGCCATTTCCATTGCTTCGGAAACCTTGACCCAAAAGTTTTCAGGAGACTTCTTAAGGCTTGTCGTCACTTCACTTTGCAGACGCCGTTGTATCTAATACAGTTGGAGACGTGGCGGTTTTGCTGCATCAGACTTGGCAACTTCCACATTCAACTTCTTTGACGGAAAACAGATTTGGAACTGCAAGCAAAACCTGCTGCCAAGCGCGATGACTATTTGATTTGGCTCTTCGACGGTGAAATATGGCAAGCATCGGACCTGTAGCAGTAGGAGCATTATGGGTAGGTACAAGGCATAAGGAACAGAAGGCAGGTTGGACAGAATAGAAGAAACGCCGAGCAAAGTCATATTATTACTATCCTTGCCACCCGATGCAACAGGCAGCGCAGCACTGATTGGCACGCGCGACGACTGATTCACCATGGAATTCTTTTTACTCATAAGAGATAGTGGATGGGTAATGTTATGGAGTACGGCAGTTAATAAGGAGAGTGGCTGAGTGGACTCTCATCTGCTTCGATCAATCATTCTTCCGCTCGCTTCATTCAACTGAGCTATCAGTCCAAAAACAAACTCCAGGCTGGTGAATCAGGGGCTGCTTCGTCAGGCCAGTATTCACTGACCTTTCAGGTATGATTAAATCTCGGGTTTGATATAAGCCATCCTGTATAGACAGTTGGGTCACTGAGAAACACAGACCGCACAGCACATCAGGATGTGGTCTCATTGTGGCGATTCCAATATATACATACATATATATGTATGAAATAAGGGTCTTAAAAATATTAGTGATTCTTAAAAAACTAACCAACTTTATCCTTTTGAAGACCATGAGAATCTTAGCAAAAAAACAACATAGAAAACTGCTTACTGTGGGCAAAACCAATGGGATCAAAAGCGGCATGTCATATTTTGACTTCTGGAAACCACAAGAATTTCTAAGAATTAATGGCATATCGCCAGTCAACGATTATGAGTAGTAATATTTCGACGAGCGTCCATCAGGACTCTTCAAAAATTAAACCTGAAGGCTTTCCACTAAAGATTCACGTCCATTCAGGTGGATAGCGTTAAGGAGAACTCCACGATTATGGAGTAGAGCATATCTTACGAGCACTCTTCCCATAATTCTTGCTTCATGGAATGTGCGTTTTCTTCTTCGAAGACAACCCTGAGTATTCCCGACGAATAATCTGCCTTCACCATTACAGGCCTTTCTTCATCATCCGCCCCTCTGATGAGATATGTCGCATCCGCCATGCTCATACTCGTGAATCCATCCTTGCAAGCCTTTTTCACCGAACTTCGGTATTCCAGCAACGCAGAGCAGATCAGTTTCTATTTTCCTTATTCATTTGCTTCATCCAATATTTTTTTCTCTGTGCTGATCACTTTTGAATGGCGATGATTTCCTCGTTGTTACGGGTCAGATTATTCATCATCCAAAGTTACACAAGGCAAACGTGGTAAAAACTTAAAGCAAACTATCTCGTCAAGCAATACACACGGTGTAAACGATCAGGGGAAGTCCAGTCAGGTGCCAGCTACCCGAAATTAGAAAAAACTATCCGCTCAGATAATCTGACCGTTCTGAATGCAGCAATAACAATGGTTTGCCTAACATTAAAAAGCTTGATAACTGCTTTGGAATTCATGCAGTGAGCCTCCAAAATCTGGCTTTTGAATAGGTGGGGAATCTTTTGACACCATTTATACATATGCATAAATTTATATATATATATATATGTACACTCCCTTTTTAGTTAAGCCTTTGCTACAACTAACCTGAAATGGCAGATTATGAAGTTGGGTTTGCTGACTGTTTGATTCGTTCTTGTGTGTGTACAAAATCTGAACTGTGACTAAACCAAACTGAAAATTTCTAGACAGCGTGCATGAGTGGCGAATGAGGGCGATATTATTAAGAAACATTGGACTTGATTCTGATGACTATAGGTTGTCGTTCGGGTGAGGATATGGCGAGTGATCAGAACTCCGTTTTTCTGCCATGCTTTAAGGGTGACATCTCATCTTTCTTTCCGTGCCCTGGGTACACTCTTTTGTGCATATTCACTCGTGAATAGTAAATCTTGCATATTTCCCAATTGAAGTACGTCTGGTCAGGGAAAAACCAAGTTCATGTCCTTGAAGTTCCATATAGTAATTGCAAACTTCAAAGGCTAACTTAGGCAAAAGCTGCGCTGTCACTCTGAACGGCCACGAACGGCGGTCAGATTTCCGATATATCGTATATAGCCTGAATTTCCCTTCTATCCAGGAGGAGTTTGATGTTTTGGCGTGATAATTCAATGAGGTACCTAGAGAGCGGATACCACCGCTGAAGTTCCAAAACTTCTGAGTGCTTAAGATAAAAACAATTTAGTCCTGGATTTGCTGCACATAACATTAAAATGGTTGAAAATATACTAAATGAGTGAGGCAAACCCATTGGTTACACTGTTCATCAATATGGTATTTTTAACAATACATGAATCGAATAACTGTCACTTTGTTCTCCCTAGTCGGCTTGTAATGCATCGTGATTTAAATATATGAGTGGCTAAAATGAGATATCGACCAAATTTCTAGAATATATACTGGCTGAATGGGACCAAAGCTTACAGCTCATAACCAGAAAGTTTCTTCTTTTCCCGAGGAACGATAAAAATGTAGTCTCAAGTATTTTGTCCATTTTCTGTTGAATTTGATGACCAAAATTTGTTTCACCGATAGCTGTATATGTGACTACTGTTCGTGTCAGAAGTCGAGCAGCTTCAAAGACGTAAATTTCGAACGTTATGATGAATTAGTGCTGAACATTTTTCCTAAGATCTGTCTGGGACGCATTTCATTCTGTACACTGGCCAGCAGAATGTGCCTTATGTGGCTGCATATTTTGATGGAGTACGACAATATATGTGCACAGAATTAAAATTGGGTTGTTTGCGTTTGCGTTTCATCTATAAAACCCTAACAACTAGACTCATTATCTACGGATGTTCAAGCCTTTGACTGAAAGGCAGTCTGAGTGAACTGCCTACTACAACTGTGGACCTATCGACCGCAACTTGAAAACAAAAGACCCCAAAATCAGCGTTTTCTATAATTTTCAAAATCAATTTTTACATTATGGCAGCATGTAGACCCGAACACCTGTCAACCTTTAGTCTCATGGAGCCAACAGTTGAAAATTCCCTACCTTGAAGTTTTCCTTTGCCACTGAAATCATGACCTGGATGCTAATCGTGGATAGTGCAAAATAAGCTAGAACGTAACGGACTGAATCGTCAATTAAAGCAATCTGTGAGAGATAATACTGGTTATACAATGCAAAATGAATAGAACCATTGGTAGGGGTCTGCACAGCCATCGTTCATCGTCAAGCATGGTATGACTTACAACCTCTAAAGCCAACATTTTACTTTTGTACTTTGCACAAACTAATATGCAGTAGATGTTGGAATAGCAACCACAACTGAAATGCAATCTGCAAAATTTGCACCCTTGGTCTAATCAGAAACAAGGTATGCTAAACCTACACGGCACATTCAGGGAATTCAAAACTAAACTATATGCTCCCAATTCTTGTTTGTCCACAAACTCCAAATATCATACTGATACACTTTGGATCAACATATCAACCCAAACTAAGGAAAGTGATATCGATTGTTATATTTCTCAAGTCCAGATTTTTTATTCATGATAGCATTTGGTTTTCTACTTTTTTCCGTTATGGTGGCAGACGTAAAACCTGGGCATCGATCTAGGAAATGACAGAGAAGCCTGACCCGACAAACGGATGACAAATCGAATTCGGACAAACAAAAATCAACAACAACGATCAGAGATTTCATCTAATTTAGATACCGCGTTTCTATCTTTTTGTATGAAATCGGTGCGCACTAGTTCAGTTTTGGTTTCATAGTATTTCCACAATCAAAGCAGTAGAAAAACGGTGAAGAAATAAAATCATCTCTTACGGAATTGCAATCGGAAATCCAGTTCAATCCCTATTATTGCTTAACTGTATGATACAAATCAGATAAAATTAAACAATAATTAATGTCCATGAAATAACGGTTTTAAATAGTTCTCTGTAGTCGTTAGTATTTGTAAGTATGTATTTTCAACGAACTAATGGTTTTATTCCAATTAAATTGTATTATGAAGAGGAAAACTTCGCGATTCCGAATCGATCTGACTTCAAAAAAATGAAACCATGCTCCAGTAAATTCACTGAGGATGACTTCACATGTTCATAGGTTCCTCCTAGAAGTACTGCCTGGATTTGAAAAACAGGTGGTCATTCGTGGGTTTTTTATTCTCTGCAGTGACAACCACAGAGATTTCCCATCAAACACTGGGAAAGCGTTTCTGCCGATAAAAATAAATCACAAACAGGATGTCACAGAGTGGATGAATGATTTGTCAAAGATGGCAATGGATTAGATGTAACTCAGACTCATGAGTCATTGAGAGCAAGCACATCACTGATTATTAAGGGAAAATGATTAGGTACTTTAGAACACATGAACTGTAGCGCAACGACCTCTCCGAAGACCTTAGTCTTAAATTCTGAGTAAGAATCGAATTGAAAATGTTGCACTGATTTTGGATTCACTTACTTTGCAGGGTCTTTTAATTCTTCCGTGACCATGTTGAGAAAATTCCTGTGAAAACAGAATGAAAAAGAAATAATCACCTAATATTTTACAATAAATCTTCATAGGAAACAAGATATCTGCTTAGAAAAACCGTCAGAAACCAAAAGACGTTAACAATACTCGATCAGTGATGCAAGTTTCAAGCAAACGTGTGCTAACAAAGGCGATATCCATCTGAGCAAAGTTACCACGTGAATGCACCTAATTCGAAACCTGAATTCACTGTCTGTCACGACAGCTTTTCTGACCAAATTTGAAGTTCAAACTACATTACTAAATTCGGTTCTTGACGTTGCGTACACAACAAGTACGAGGGTTGCTAATGTGTGAACATCAGCGTAGTCATTGTATTTTTTGAAAATGGCTAGAGAAATCCTAGAAACCAAGAAATGAAACAGTCTTCGACCGCAGAGCTCAGCCAATCGAATAAGTCTTGAACGGGTTCGGACCAATATTGAGCTTGCAGGCAGAAAATCGCAATAGATACAGGCTATTTCATGGAGCAGATAATACATGGAGAACAGAAGGTTGTCTGCCCAGGACATGATAAAAATTCATTGAAATCATTCCTACTAGATTGTCTGACTTAATTACAGTTGATTCACTAGACTGAGGCCCGAGAAATCCCAGCCACTATAATATAGTTCTTCTGATTCATGATACCATAACTCCTTTCTCAACATTATTCGACGTTGTGAGGTGGTAGCCAAAGCCAGAGCACATTAATGAATGTCAGTGATTGTACAAACCGAATTAAATTGATTATTGTTTCTCTTTGGTAGCACACAATAGTATAACGGACAATAAGGGCACAAGAATTGCTTTGAATTCTCCAAACCAAACCAATCCTTTTGCAAACATTCTAATCAACAATTAAAACGCAACTGAATTCAAACGTTACCCCAGTGCAACTGAAATAACGCTTAGAACATAAACCACATACCACCGTTTTCGAAGGATGCACACCGTTACATTACACGCATCTAGTCTTGCTCTCAAAACGTTCTTTAACCTGGGACATTTGTGTTTTCGATATCTTCGGAATAAGCTCCCGAATTGTGAATGATGGTACAATCCGACCTAACAAATATCTGCGAAATCATTTTATTCAAGAAATTGCAATAGATACATAATGGATGAAACCAATTAAGAATGGCATTTTCATTGATAACCTAACATGGTTTCTAATGAACTTAGTTCTTTTAATTGCCTAGTAAGTTGCTTCAAAAAATGCGGAATAAACAAAATGCAAGGTTCTATAAAATCTAGTTTAAATCTGTAGGACTAACCGAAAACAACCTTCTAAAGTTTCATTTATCGTTTCACAGCCCACCAGCTTTAATTCTTCAGCCTAGTCGTGAAACTTTGGCATACAAGAGATCAACTATTGCCTCTTGTTGTCAAACGGAAAGAATTACTTGGGAACTTATCCCATTTCGTAATAATCTAGGCGCATTGGCAGCAGATCATGCAGCAAATAAACTGCCGTCTCACAAGAAACAATAGACCATGGAATAACAAGTATAACATTTTAAGGAGACGGCCAATTTCAAACAACTTAAAAGCCCTAAAACTACCGTACCTGTTTGTTTTTGGCAAGAACATTTTTCCAATAATTCTGAATTTTATTTTGACGGTCGTGAGTGAGTGTTCTGTTTCGTACCTTGCTTCTCTGGTCGGTTGATATACACAGTTTTACATTAAATTCCAGGGTTAACTACTGAACTACTAACATGGCGTCTATTCTGCCGCTTGCTTCTAGCCTTTCCCGTATCGTTTGTTCCGATAGTCTTTAACGAGATAGTTGGAGAATTAAATTGTTCCACCTATAAATAGCAGAATCATTGTGCAATTAAGTGTTATGGGTTTAATTATGTCTGCTGCTTGTACTCCGCACCCGGTGCCTTACACCATAAATGAGAGTTCAACCAGCCGTCAACTGCTCTAAACGTCATCTTAAACGGCTGGAGATCTTCGTCTGTATGATGCTTCAAGACGTCTAATTCTGACGTCCTGTGTCTTGTAAACTTTCCATAGTTGTGCCAATTCCAAATCAACGGAAAGGACTGCGATGTTTTAACAACTCAAGCAGACTACGTTCAAGCAGACATTGCCCAAGTCCAAAGTTTCTACATTCATTTTGGCTATCTTTACGAAAACAGCGGTCTTGTTGACCAAATATTCAGCTCACCAGCCCATGTAAGAAAAAAGGCCAGAATAAAGTGCCAACGGAACGTCCGACACAGCAATCGGTTTTGATGCAAAAAGATCCTCGAAGTTCCCCACCCGACCTAAGTTGATGAGCAAAGCGGGAATGAGCATCGGATGAAAACTTGGAAAAAAATCCGAAACATGGTTATCGAATTATTATGTGTCCTCGACTTTCTCTCACAAGTACTGAATTTCGAGACCACAAATCATAGTTAGTATGCATTTCTGCAGACTTTGTTTCTTGACTGTGATCAACTGGACTGGGCAAATTTTCTTTCAAAACGGTGTAAATGGTTTGCCCTGAGTGGATTTATTTTGAATTTAAGGAATAGTCCAGTGGTGCCTCATAATGCGCTGCATTTGATAAAAAACTAAACTTAAAAATAATGTTAAAGTTGCTCTTGTTACAGGATAAATAAGGGTAAAATTGTCACCAAACATTGACAATATTCAAAAAATTTCTGATTTCTCAATAAGACTAGAAAATTAAAAATCAAAAGGAAAGAGGTCCACGAGGTGATGAATATAACTGCATTCAAATGCTGAGGTTTGGAGATTTTTTCTGGTGATCAGATACTTAGAAATTAGATCTCGACCGGACCAAGCGAACATAACAGGACTTTGATAGACTGAAAATCCTAAAGGAAGATGGCAATTAGTTCTCTGCCATCGTTTGAGAACAAAGTCGACGTCAGTTTGATTTTCCAGACATGTTCGTATCCGAACCTGACATTGCTCCAAATAGGGAGCAGAAGAGAGACTATGAATCTGAGACTTCAGGCGATCAGGTAATGTGCTTCAACCTGAACCAACAAATGCATAGTATAATTATATCTAAAAATTAGGTTATATTCACCGGTCAGAGGTCATTTGGACATTCCTGTTTGATGAAATGGGACGAGCATCTGGCTACTATAGAAACGGCCGACTAAATTCGTTAGAGCTGATGAGTAAAGTTATTTTCAAATCCAGAAAAAGAGGTTAAAAGAACTATCTGCGTGGGCGGTTTTTCGATGGCAACAAAGCATCAGAAAACAAAACTGATTATTTCCCTCGAAATATATACCGAAAAACAACTGGAGAATGAATATACTTTTTCATTGAACAAACCACAAAAACGAAGTTTACCCTTCCCGAAAAAAGTGTTTCCCTACATGTTTATCCACTGCACCAAAGAGTACAGATACTTTTCTATGGTAAAATAACCTGGCTTCCAGTGAATGCTTCTGCTAAAATTCGCGAACGGTTGTTGGTTAAGTGTCGAGTCAGTTCAATCCAACAAAACACCTGAAAGAAAAAACAACTCACATTAGTTGGGAAATATTTTAAGTATTTTGTCCCATCGTCATCACTGTTATTTTATTTTTTCATTACAAGATATAACACTGGTCTTGTTTATCCAACCCAATACATTATTCATAAGGTAACGATAAAGATATCAATTATGCCCTTAATCAAATATTTTTTGAGACGCCTTTTTTAACTGAACATAACATGCAGACAGATGGTAGTTTTAAATAATACTACTTTCCGCATCGCATGTCGGCAGTTTTCCAGGCTTTAGGCAAGAAACGTTTCATTACCAACGCATTTGACAGACTCAGTTTTCTCTGTTTATATGCATTTTCAGTAATTTTTCCCAAATGTTTGAACTGGAAGCCTACTTTGGACTTCCTATGCATCCACATTTAGTAATCTGACGTTGTGCGTTTAGTTCCTTCAATTGCTTTCAAGAAATTAAAAAACGAGAACCCGAAATTACGTTTGGTATCTCAGAAGGATCCACGCAGAATTTCACCAGTACTACACTACTAAATTTAGCGACACTAGGTGTAGTTTGTAGACCGTCATATTGTCTTAACTGTACGAGTGTTCATGCGAGCTGTCACACGTACTGGATTTCGGCTTGCGCTGGTTTTTGTGCTTTTAGACCTTGACACTTGCTACATATATTAAGATCTAATCTATCGCTAGGAGTATTATGAATACAAATGTGCATTGAGATCACCGTCAACACAGCAACATAGTGACGATGTTTCTGCAGCTGATAATGAAGTTTTTCAAGTTGTGCTTGAAACCGCCAACTGTCAAAACTGTTTAAATTCTGGGGGCTTTTGATCATACTGTTGCCTCCGTGCGTTTTTCTCCGGGAAAACTATCAGATAAGTAGGATGGCTTCTGGTCTTCAGGTAGAGTCCAGTTATCGAGAGCATGCAAATCTGTTATCATTATCCTCACCGTCCACAATATCGCTTACTGCAGACACGGACGAGAAAGACAAAACAGAGAGAAGAAAGAACGTGAAACACTTTTGTGAAAACTATCATACATAGTATTACGTATTAATTTTCACTGTGCCTTTTCATACAAAGAATGCGCTTTTCACCGCAAACTACGATTCGTCAGTGCACGAAAAACAAACCGATCTACAAAATCAGACCATAAAGCTGTCCCTGAAAGCTAACCCTGATTCATCAGTCAGTAGACTTGGATTTCAAATTACCAATACAGAGGACTTTAATTTTTTCAGAAACCATTGGCCCAGATCCAGCTCTCCAATATTCAAATATTCCAGGGTTCCAAATTTGGCTGAAAACCAAGTATACATAAAATATAAATCAAATAAATCTATTATATATATATATATATATATATATATATATATATATATATATATATATATAGATCTTGCTGGAACTCATGCAACAAGCGTCAAATGAGCAATTTCCGCCAAAGAAGGCAACAGCCTACGGAAACAAATAATTGAACTTCCATTCCTTTTACTCAGCGAGGACTGGCAAACCTTTTAGATAATAAGCGGCATGCTTCGGCGTAATGTATTCAGCAAATAGGTTAGGAATTCAGTCGATACCCCATGTTTTCCACCCTGTGTGTACCGCAACCATAACGCATCACGAGCTCATTAGGAAGAACAAAGTGTAACTAATTCACATCACTTTGGCGCTTGTATTGCTGGAAACCACCATCAATAAACAGTGATTGTCGGAGGCCATATCGCTGTCGTTTATTAATATTTTGATCATTTTATCTGGGACCTGGGACCCCCAAGCTGAAATTGGCTTTAATTCATACTACGAAAATTTTTAGAATTTCGAATTTAGTATTAATTGTACAGTCATCTCTTTTAGTTAATATGGCACGACATGAAACTTACACAGAACCAAGATTCAGGCCGGAGTAGTATTTTAAAGGAAGCATACCCACAACCTAAGGTTACTTTTACCCAAAAAATGCCGAATTAAATAAAAACCGCCCCACTCTGGAAAACATGTTTACCAGATTCTGGTTGAGTGAAACGCAGAGCTTCTTGTCGTTACACGGCAGTTTCTTTACATTAGGTACTTTCTTAGGATGAAAAGAATATTTCCATTTATACCACGACAAAATTCCTCCTATCCGGTGTGCATGCACTTTTGGTCCACTGGTAAGGATTTTCTAATTTTACTCAAGTGAGAGTGAGCAAACTGGACGGGAATCAGAATGTGGATTTACTTTTTTGGAGAATTTCCTTCTAGAAGTGTTTCGCAAGTCAACACATGCTGTCCATTCATTAACAAAATCAACAGGTCCTTGGATTTATTAATTATATTCCGTGATTTTCATGTGAATAAGGCATACCGCATATCTGGTGGAAGTTGGAGCGTTTAAAAACCATTCAAGTTTATCTGGACGATGGTGCATGAAATTTCATTATTAAACTGGAAAATGATTATGGAAGACCATATCTGCCGTGGAATTTTAATATAAATATAGGTAACTTCGTAATCTTCTTGGATATAAATGATTTTCACCACGGATGAGACCGATTTATTTTTATTCTGAGGGAACACCAAGCCGATTCTGAACTGTTAAAGATTAAACCTACTAAGTATAGTTAGTAATATTTTCAAATGTCCAAACTCCAGAAGATGGAGTTGACCAGCGACGACAAACTTCTAAGCAATCCAGTAAGTAAAAATCATAGGAGAAATGTGGTGCACATTAGTTTCACTTTATTCATTTATGGACTCAGTTAAAATGCATAGGAAAGAAGAATAAATTGATGACGTCCAACTATCTCCGAATGCATTGCAGAATTCCCGAATGGTGATTTGAATAAATTCTTAATAATTACTAAGTAAATGCGCAATTTTTGTAACCATTAAACGGTGGCTCACCCATGCCGAGTAGTACGATTCCCGTGAGAATGATCGTTGTCAAAGCAAGCAGTTTGGCCGCAGTAAACACATCCTGAATTCGTGCTGCCCAGCGTACTTTCATCATATTCACCCATGTCAACAGAGCTGAAGTCAAAGGAGAATAATGCGAGATAGTATAAAGCCGTATAAAGCCGAAGAATAGATCAAGATCGCAAGTATTAAAAATGGGAAATGCGTCGATCGGATTATCACAATGACAAATTCACTTATGGACAAAGGTGCAGAAGCGCTTAAGCATTTGCTTTGTTTATCGGATAGACCAAAAATTAGAACATCACGCCTAGTGGTAGCAATGTACCCTGACTATGACGCGACTCAGGCACGAAACTCGTGCCTTCTAAATGGAAAGAGAAAGTAAAAATCTAAGAACAGTGGATGTGGAGGATCGCTTCCATTGATAATTATTTGTAGCATAAACTAGATTAGAAGAATGTCAATTTATTCCGGTACACCTCAACTGAAGACTGTGTTGATTTTTAAATGACTGCACCAAGATAGTTGCACGTAAATTGCATGAAATTTCACATTGCTCCATACAAACTTTGAGATAAAGATGTTTTAATGCAGCATCCTTACACGTCTTTCACCAAGTCTGTTGCAGTTTTTTTTCATTGAGAACAACGATGTGACTAAATGAATCTAGAAAGACACACGACTTAAGCATAGAACAAAAGTTGTAAGGGCAACTAAGGAAATTTAAGATGAAAAACACCCAACCCCAGCAACGGGATTTCACGATTGGCTTACTTATGCACAGAGTAGCCAGAAGTTGCACGGCCAACTGAGGGGGAGGACAAGTTGGAAAAACCGGTTGCAGGGCGTAATACGCAAACGTGAGCGACACTAATGCTTGTGCCGTTGGACGAATTATAATTATGTTAACCTGTTAGGGAAAGCAGGAAGAATATCTTCACCCGAGGTAAAACAACAAATTGCGTCTGATGTGATAGATAACGCGGAAAGTTTGTTTTCGTATTCGGCTTCCAATTTTGCAAGTCTTATTGAACGGCCCGTTATTGGACCATTCCTAGTCATTTCTATCCGTGTACTTATAAAAACCACAGCATAAAACTGTTACTTAGTATGCATAGAACATACTACTAGCAGAAACTATGCTAAACTGTACTTCTTCTCCTGTCATTCTGCGGTAGTGAACCGACGAAGGACAATCAGGAAAATCAGTCCTGATTTCCGAATGGATTCCTGATCCACTCACGTTCCTCATACCCAGATGACATGCTGATATTGGAAGCATATTCATGCATGAAGAGCCATTACAGCCACGGTAAAGTATGAGGTAAGGGATAGAAACGCAAACGAAAGTGGAAACACACTTTTATGCATGTTTTGTAATGTTCGATTCATGCCAAACTGTCTTTGTGGACTGCCGTCGTACATTATACGTCAGAACCAAAATACTGAAAACAGTTTACATTCACTTGATATTACGATGATGATGATTAAAATGCAGTAAATTTTTAGTTTTAACACATACATCTTACTTTTTTTGAAAGAATCATCTATTCAGTAAGTTGTTTCTGATATGAAAAAGAAAAAAACGCTGGGGTAAACAATTCATTTGAAGTCTACTGCTTAAAACTATACAGCTATCTTTTCAGTTGTAGGCAACATTCTACCAGCTGCCTCCTCTTGGTAAATGCCATCTACGGAAACATGAGACATTAAATTGTGTGCCTTTGCTTTTCTCAAAACATTTATATTGGTGGTTAGTTTTCCAGGGATTCTGATAATCGTCACAGAAGTAATTGGAATTATATTTATTTTCATTAGTCAGGCACTTATATAGAGGCAACTGTATTTTGTTGTATCTAGATATATAAATATACATCTCTGTATACATCTTTGTATATGGAGAAATAAAACGATTGAAAAATTTAGGGGCATTCGCGTCAATACTCAGACGATGTATTCGCTTTTCATTATCCTCCTTATCCAGGACAACCTGCCGATTTCAGAGTTGCAGTATTATTAGGATCTAGATAAAAATCGATTTACCGTAGGAGGAACACAAGTCATGCAAACATTTGTTTCGAAATTCACAAACCGATCTTTAGAATTCAAGACCTGGAATTTGGGATGCGCTTATGATGAGATCCGATAGTTGGATGGCCATAGAGCCCTGGGAGAGGCTAACACTAGTGGATTTGTATGTCCCTAGGCTGTGCGATCTGCTAAAACTTCATAGGCCTGAATTACCTGCACGTTCTACTCTCT
>LUCM01011673.1:117378-147366 GCA_008360955.1 Fasciolopsis buskii | reverse complement strand
CAAATAAAGTTTAGAACAGATCGGAAACATTCATCTAATTAGAAAACTGCCAGCGACCTTCTATTGATTTCATCATGAATAATTTGAAAAAACTTAATTTTTCGAACCATTTGCTTCTAGAAATTGGTTTTAATTGCCGCGACTAAGCAATTACTTGAACAAGCAACCTAATTTTTGCGACAAACTGCAGCTGTAATGCGTTGGCTATGAAATAGGATTTTTTTTTTGTGATGAAAATGAAACAAAAACCCCGCCCAGATTGTGAACAGCTAGATACCATTGACACCACAAACAGTGTAGGGAACAGATGGAATGATTTTGTCATCAAACTAGTGAAATAATCCAGGCGTTCGGTTGAATTTGTGCCGAAACCATTAACGGTATAATTCCATTTCATTGTAAAAGCGTTAAACTTGCACCATCGCACTCTGGTTATGGTTGCTACCTCGCAGCACCATCTCAAACAGAATGGGAGGAGATAATAATGAAAGAACGAGTGCGGAATAGTAAATTGATAAACTATGCAGAAGAAGAAAAGTTTCGAGTGCAAGAGCGTGAATGACTACGCCACCAAGCCATATCACCTATAAACTCTAACCATTGTTTCGGAGGATCTCGTAGACGCCAACCCCGTAATCTACCTGCACCTACACGAGTCAGCACACTCCTCAAGGTTTTCATGCTATCTTACCGTGTCATCGACTGGCCACTCCAAACTATTCCCCATCCGTTGCCTGTCTCGCAGAACAGCGTACAACGAAGCAAGCGCTCTGTGAGCATGTGCAAAACATCTCCCGACCACCTCAGCCTATTTTAACTTAGTGCCTGTTCTAAACACTGGAACCTAGAACTCAGCAACTCCTGGCAAACTTTTCAGTTACTCACAAAGTTCTTATATGTGTGAATATGTTTTGAACAATCTGTGAAGTCTAAAATTCTACCAATTCTTTTGAAAACTAACTGATTATTATAGTGTTTGTGAGATGGTTCGCGCGGTTGACATAGATAAAATTTATAAATGCTCCTCCAATCAGTTGCTTTAATTCGTTGAAGTACTTCACACAAAGTCTCAGATAAACTGTAAAGTAAGTAACTCAACAGATATAATTTCCAAAACATTATTCCGAGTTATCATACTCAACCCTTCGGACAGAAACAAAGCTATATGACTAAGAGAAAAATGGTTCTACATAATGATTCTAATGACTTTTCTTTTCAAAAACCGGTCAAATCAGTGAAAGCACGAAAGGGTACTTCCGATCGAAATTTCTTTCGCACCTGGAAATAACACACAACTTCATCGCACATAGTATTTAATTTAAGAATGACTAAAGATCACCAACCTTTATGACTTTATCTTGTGTTACATTCACTTACCCAAAGTTGTAAAAACCCCAGCATATTTCCAAATGCTTCTTTTATGTATGCATAATCACCGCCACTTTTCGTGATTGTAGTCCCAAGTTCAACGTAGCAAAGAGCTCCAAGAAGAGAAATCGCGCCACTGACGATCCAAATCACAATTGAGATTCCAACAGACCCCCCGGAAAATTCTAAAACACCTTTGGGAGTCAAGAAAATCCCAGAGCCGATGATGGTGCCAACCACTATGGTGATACCATTTAGCAAACTAAGTTCACGTTTTAGCTGGACTTCGGACATTAGAGCACCCGAAGAGGATGCTGTAGACCAGGGCATTTGTCTGAAACGAGAATAATCAAGCGAGTGGAGTTGCAATAATTGTATCTTTCATACCTAATACAACCGTAAATCTAATAACCATATGAATCCAATTACTGGTCCCATGAAAAAACCGAACCAACTTAATGCAGACTAAACAAATCCATTGCCGGTTGTTAACGAGTAAACGCAAAATCCAACGTACCATTGCTTTGACTAGCAAAATTCACTTTTTCAATCTTACTCTAGATCTGCTATCAAAACGTCTGTTTTATTTGCCTGACAGCCTTAATTTCTTTATTAAAAGTTTTCTTGATAAAATATGATCAGTTCGAACATTAGGTGATAATTGGAGGAACAAGCTAAAGCTTCACATTAGCACGCAAACTCCGCGATGGGTAGCCACATTACTTCAATTTTCTGTCCCCGTCCACACTGGAGTTTGTCTCAGTAACGTAATAATCAGTAGAGTGTAAACGAATTTCCCACTCAATTAATTATAATCTATCCAACTGCGGTGTTTTCGCAAGTGCGGTGTGGTCACGAAAAACATCGATAGCCAACGTCGAATTCCGTTGCTCTTGCAGGAAAGATGCAAGAATCCACGCCGAAAAGACCCGAAATTGTATCAACTATTAGAGGCTCAATGGTATTTCGCGTTTCAAAGTCACTGATTCCTGCATTTCTACCTTCCCATGTGATGGTCTCTGGGGGCAACTGCACGTGTCCTTGCCATTGACATCATGCGGTAAGCAACAGAAAAAAACACAACTGCATGCAGTTTAGATCATCATTCTCCTAAAACCAGTCAGGGAGGAGTCAGTATACCGTTAGGTGAAAATTAATTTCCACATCTAAATATGGAAGCGCTTCCACTTCAGTTATCAACATTTCATTACCGAACATTTCATTCGAATGAACATCAACTGTTCTGAGCCCTTTTAACTTGAAAACGATTAGTTCTTCAATCTTCTCAGTGGTAAATAAGCAATTTGGGTCTACTGAATGTGCGCCAGTGGAATATCATGGCATGCCCTCTTTTTGGAATGTTTTACAAAACTGAAAAATATTCAGGTTACATTGTAAAAAACGAGTGGAATCAGAATGTGCTTTATGCAATTCGAATTTACCTAAACCACAATTTGATTGCTTTGGTTTAGACATTTTAACTGCTATGACTTATTAAAGCAAGGTGTAATCCGAGAAGATACGTTTTCATTCAGAAACATGGAAAAATATTTCGTTCAACCACGGTCGGTAGGAATGCCTTAAAATTGAAAGACGCCATATCTCGGGTCACTGGTGTACAAAATGTGGTAGGCTTTACTAAATTGATCATCACATATTTAGTCCCTTACATGACAACTATGATGTTCTTTTGGGAGCACTTCCTTCATCTATTCACAAATTACTTCAGCAATATGTTGACCGATCTGCCGGTTCAACTTCTCAAGTATGCAGAGGACATCGTACAGTCAGCCAATTTCCAGTGAATCGGACTTCGCATCACTTTCAGAAAATCTGAGCAAAATTCAGAACTTCGGTCTTCACATCAATCCATCCGACTGTTTTGAGTCCACATCCGCCCCATCTCAATCGCTTTTCCCCACCGAACATTCTGTAATTGATATCTTTCCCTTCCCCAGAGCCGAATCTGTAAAATACTTGGATGCTATGGTTCGCACCAATTTACAGTGGTCCTCACATATCACCGACTGTGTCAAACGAATATGTAGCCTGTCTTTCCAAATCTGTAAACTGAGAGGTTTTGGATCAAACCAAACTGACATTACTACTTTTGTCCATCAATGTGTTATTTCTACCTTACTCTACTGCTCGCCAGTTATTTTCTCGGGCTTGATTAAGAAGGGTATTCATTCACACTACCGAAATCCTTCTCTCATCAGCTGTTTTTTTTTCTTTTATTCCTGTTGGCTCCTTTGCTGGTAAAAAGATGGTTTGCATATCAAAGTCTGCAAAACATGTTCCATGGAAAATGTATTCGATCCTCTTCACACAGTAATCTGTTTTATTTTATTCGTATTCAACCGCTGGTTCAGAATTTAAACTGATTCCCGCTTGTATTATTATTTAACACAACTCCCCTGTTACAAATTTAGCACCTACTCTAGTTAATAAGAAAGAAATCATGAGTGCTGCGTTCAAACTTCTATAACCGAAATATGTCGCCTAATGTCCAGCGTATATTTTCTTATACGTCGACAGCGCAGTTTCTCCTACATCGTGCACAATAATTCATTTTTCCTTCATTTTATGTTGACTGAAATATAAGTTTCTTAACTCACCGAAGTTTATCTCATAATAAAGTGCAATATCAAACGGGTCATTGGTAAATATCGTGCTCATTGTAGGATCCAAATGCGTTCCCTGAGACACCGCGCCGTTCGTTCGATACCGTTCCACAACCTGCATCGTAGAACGTCCACCAGCTGGAAAATCTTTGATAGATTTCAGAAGCGGACTGCGGTCATTCTACGATGAACGACTTCGCCCGCAGTCCATCACCTAATATCTTATCGAAATCTTCGATGAAGAGGACAAAGATAACACACTTAGCACGATCTTTAAATTTTTCGTCAGTCTAAGCTTACCGCATTGAAAAGAAATCGGACAGACATGATCGTCTTCTTAAGAGGTCGTGCGGTTATCGGCTGATCAAATAATTTCTCTCCAGGATGGCTGAGAATCGGTAGAGTGGAAGATGTTTCATTTCAAAAGTCAAATACATTATGGGTTTCCAACCATTTTAAAACACTGGACTCAAAAAGGCTCTCTTTCAATTATTTTATATCCTCCAACAAAAAGCAAGAAACTTAAAAAATAGTGAATGAAGGAGAGTACATCAGCCCGTTTGAGGTCCACCGAAAACAGACCGTCAGGTTATGAAAATTTTTTGATTCTTAGACTCTGAAAAGCCTTGACAACTACCTATAAGGCAAACATTTATGTTTTTATAGTGGATATACTGGCCGATATCCACCAGGAGAAGACTAACCCTTGCCTTACAGTCTCCAAGTAATTCGCAGATGCGAGGCTAAGCCCATGCATCCCAGGTATTGATTTCAAGAGACTATAATTATTTACTGATATTCTTTGATAATTATGGTTTGAACGGGCTCTCAACAAAGTAACTAAACGTGTCTTTGATGAGGATTTTTGTGCTAACACTTGCCCCACGCGCGTAATGTACGTAGTAGTGACGAGAGGTGCACTAGAAAATACTAAGGAGACCATAATCAACAAAAAATAAATCGAATGGGATCGTCTACTGAGACATCCTAACAAGCCAGCTTAAGCACGTCAAGTGTGTATTTTCTGTTTAGGTTCAGTGTGTTTAGGGGGAAATCTGGCTTTCGTCAACTGAAGCGTTCAGATAGTTGTTCTATCAGCCACCACTTAATAAGCAAACCTCCGGGAATACAGTCACCAAACATTACCAAAAGCAATGTTTTCTAGTTTTATTCCTTTTCTACTTTGGAATTTAACAATATGCTTAATTTTGAGCCGAACATGTAGAAATACATACACGACCTTAAATAACCATTATGTATAAAAGATTGGCTAATCATAATAACAACATAATCGCAAAGTCACAACTTTCAAGTGTATCCTTCTAAAAGGAAACGAAAAAATAGATTAAAAATCTCGAAGACCAAATGCTTTATTTGGCCAAACGATAGAAACACATCTGCAAACAATGGTGTATCAAAAGCCTATTGCTTTTAGTCTTAATTACATCACCCATAAATCCCGAAACTCCCAATCTATGTATGATCAAAGGTAGCTTTTCCTCTCCATTGGGGATAATTCTGGGACTAAATAGGTTCTACTGAACCAACCTGATCAGTCTACCATTTACAAAGTTTGAGTGCCCGATGTCACCTTCGAGGTCCATCCCTGCTACTTTTCTGTCGCCAGCGTTTAAATAATTAGTAGACGAGTTCATAGTTGACATTTTTTGTTTGCAAGAATATATATAAACACCCCTAGATCCAGAAAGGAAAATAGTACTTATTTCTTATCTAATTGTTCCCCAAATTTTTCCCGGTGGATGGGGTGGGACTTTCCCGGGCCGGTTTGAACCCCAAACGGACTCAAGACAGAGTCACAAGTAGCCGAGAGCTTCCCTGGGTTGTGGATGATGTAACGGTCAACACTTCGGTGACTGGCGATGAATACGTTGAATCCACAATCATTAAATAAACAGCCGTGAATAAGCAGTGGTAATGGTGCTGACGTACCGTGTTTTCGCCTGGCAAACATCCCCATGAAAAAGGCTCCCCGTGTCCCCTAGTGAAACTGTGGCATGGTGAGTGCCGTCCTAAATTAATGAAGCCACTACAGGTGTACTTTTTCACTGACCCAGCCAACCGGCCACCGGCGCGTCTAGGATGACTGCGGTGGTTGAGCAAAGACTAGAGGGACCCCTTCGACTGAAAAGCTCTAATCAGGATCGATGAACAAACGGTACACTAGCGCGCACTGCAAACAACTATGTCTAAATCTGGCCTCATAAGGACGGTTTTGCGTTCTTCACTCATTCATAAAAGCAATTATCTGAAAAAGGGGAAATTTTATTTCCATGGTAACTCACGTCACACTTCGTACCATCTAATATATTCATACATATATCAAAAATACAGCCGGTCTTTCTTGAATTTTTGGTCCGGTCCTAACCGGCTGGGATTAGAAACCCAAGGAATCCGCCTCCGCCAGCCTATGCCCTTCTTCTTTTTCGATATCCTTCAAAATAGCCACCTTCATTGTAGAAGGCTGCCATACATAGGATAACCGGCAGATATGGTTGTTACACTGCATACCCTGGCCATCGATGTGTCTTTCATTCAAGAGGTTCGCAGTTAAAACCCCAGCCCTATAATTCGATAAAATTCTATCCAATGCTTCCATGAAATTTCATCCACGCCTTTCTCGAGACTTTCAGGCTGTCGCTTTCGATCTCGCTGACACCAGCGTAGTACCCAATAAGCAGAGTGAGGCCCCGCTGCTTGGCTGGAGAGTTGTGTATGTGTAGTAACGCGCTGAGGTTCATGCAAAATAAACAGCCCCCATTTTGGTAGAAGCTACTGGATGGGCACATCAGCAACTGCAAACTGTTTTGCACGTGCAACCAAACATTTTACGACATCATACGCACAGGAAGGCAGAATTCCATCGCGATTTTGGCAGGATACAAGAACGCTAGAGCAAGACGGCACATTCCAAACAAGGTACACTTTGAAGACCCTTTTAATCTCGAATTCTTTCGTTTAGAAAGCGAGAAATGGTGTGTGCAGACCACTCGCTAAGTGAGCCCCAGAAGCTCCAAATGCCAGCATGCCACCTTGCTTCTGCCTTTTTTGAGTTACCAATGGGCCCAAGTCGACCAAATCTCAGTTAGCTACCAGAGGTGATGTCCATCAGATTGCCAGTCATAATGAGCCGCTGCTGTCGACTACAACCAGGCTGCAGCCTACGTCCAACCTTTCACTGTCTTGGTGATCTCCTGCAATGCACAAAGCAACTTCCAGCAGACTGTGATATGCTCCCTGATCCGGTTGGTTATAAACTATGTAGCTAAAAATATAGAATTTCTGGTGCCTAATAACATAGATGAGCACTGGCTTCTTACCAACAGTCCCTTGCACTTTGCTGGTTCAGTGAGCCGTGGCATGGCCCAATCTCTTGTAGCCCTATGAGTTTCTGTGCTTTCTTGGCCAGACAGTTGCGGCTAGTGAAACATACAGTAGAGCACGGTTCTTAGCAAGAGGTGAGCTAAATGCAAGCATTTTCAGAGATCAAGGGACCTCGTAATCTCATCATGCATTAGAGAGGCAACATGCCAGCATCATGGGGAATTCTCGCAAGCTGTTTCACCTCACCCGAGAAACCGGCGATAAAATGTTGAGTGCAAGCGAAACGATCTACAAAGCTGACAGTTTACCTTTTCACAATCAGTGGTGGTGTCTTGCGGCCTGAAAGCAGCACTTCAAAGTACAATTCAGCTGACAACCGGCATCAGTTTCTCTCACCCATTATGGTACATAACCTCATAGCCCTCTTCTGCAGATTCGTCTTCTGAACTGCAGGGGCAACAAGTATTACGCCGTCCTAAGGCGCCGAACTCATGATCTTACCATAGCTCTATATAAACATGAAGCAGTATAGCTAGTCAGAAAGTTCCCCGATTCGTTCTTAGGTATTCTACCCTTTTTGAGGACACATAAATCGGTGTCTCCACTGAATGCCATAAACCCCAAAAGTGCAAAAGCTTCTGGTGTTTGTCATTCTCTGTGAGCTGTACGACACGTATGAGGGGCAAACTCGAGATGAATAGGCTGCAGTTCGTTTTGGTCGTAAATGCAATCATCAAATCTCTACCACTTGACAATTGCTGCAGCACCATTTTACTTGCACAACGATCATTCTGTTCTTAGGCAGTTCGTAGCTGTCAACTCCGTCGATGAGTGTCTACTAAGGCAGCGTTTGGCGACATATGGAGTACAACAGAAGTATTATGCCGCTACATCTCAGTTCAAGTCAAGGCCCACAACCACTTTTCGTCCCCAGTGCCCTACTGCGAGGTTGCTGTATATTTCCGTTTTCCAACTTCGTCATAGAAGCTCAACAAAGCACTATGTCAATTATAGTATGTCGATGATATCGGTTTGCCTAGCAGCAATGCAGGGACAATTCAAACTGCTTAGTTATTGAGATATTCAGGTATTGTGTGCAAAGTATCTTCAAATTGCGAGGTATTTTCCAAGGATGGCAAGAGTCTGTCCTTGCAGTCACCCTTAGTGGTGAACGGTCAGGCATAGACAATGGCCTTAGGCATCTTGGAAGCTGAAATTAGACTAATGGAGCTGCCAATGAGAATAACATTAAGAAATGGAAGGTCCTGAACAGCCTTTGAAAACTTATAGCACTGGCGGTACCATAACATCTGAGTTTCCCTCAGAGGAAGGGTTTAAAATGCCACAGCTCGTGGAGTTATTTACAGCTATAAGCATGATTCTTCTACGACGAGGAGGTCCAAGGATTCTCTGCACTCAATCGTTGATAATTCAGAAGCAGTAATCCATACTGTTGTGAATAACAGGTGGGCAACGATAAAGTGTGCCATTGTGGGCTATGTACAGACAGTCGTCCGCTGGATGTGATCGCTACATGCCACCTTTGGGGACTACAATATGTGTTATATATATGATCGTTCACCGTATAACTTTTGTGTTCCTTCAGTATGTGCTGAAAAATATGGAAAAAAACAAGCGTCGAAAAGGCTATAAGTTAGCGCGGAGGTTTGAAGAAGCCCACTTCGATTTCGGCATCGGTTGATGTTTCAGGCCATTCTGAATGGAGACGCCAACAGACATGATTCAGAATCGACGTCAAGATCCCAAATGCTCGAAGGCCTATCAATCACTCTCGTTTCTCAAAACAAAACAAAAGCAGAACAAAACACCAAAGTTTTCTACGGTGAGAACGGGAAAAAGAATGTTCCCTTTCCGTTCATTACTTTTATTTAATTTGTCCTAGATAAATTCAATTAAATGCCATCGGGTTTGCAACGCGAACGTTCTCAAGCTGATGTGATATAAATAAATATATATATATATATATATATACTTTGCAGCACGAATTCAAATTGCTAGACGACAATACTAGGACCGAATGACTTAAGGAGTGCATTAAAAATCAATGCGCCATGTACTGGTTTGTATTATGAATGACAATGTTAATAACACAGCGTTGTCGCCAACGTTCAGACTACCGTGAGTAGTCAATCTCAAGAAAATATCTACAATCAAATAACTGAGGGAACGTTCACATGCCAACTGATGTTCAGCTGTCTGTGTGCCTGTGAATGTGTGCACTTTGAACTGTGAGCCGATGGAGAGATTCCTTGCCCTTCAAGTCCTGCGCCGCCGTGGCGGTGAGGTCAACTAGCGTGGTGACCTTTGGAATGCTTGTTTCTCAACGACGTTAGGGCTGTCTACATCTCCGAAATCTCTGCCCCGTCGTTCCGGCTGATGCATGTGGAGTGAGTACATATCGCCAGAGTCTCGGTGAATTTACATTCAATACATGTTCTGAATCCACGTTGGAGTACTCTAGTGTTTTTCATAATCTGCATAGTGTACCTTTGCTATGGCATGCGATAAAGTTATTCAAAGGGGATACCAGCTATCCACAGGAAATGGAGGTGGTGAGGGAAATTGGTTTTCTTAAGAGCTATAAGGAAGTTGTACCAGATGGACTGTTCACGTCTTTCTTCAAAGATGGAGGTGAGTTAACAAAAACGCCTCAGAACAATCTGGAAAGAGGACTAAGTCCCAGAAACTGATTTGAATCGGTGATTGTGCCGATTTAAAAAAACTTAGTAGATCCTTATGTAAAAGCCTTGAGGAATTAGTTCGGTAACTGTAGCATCCAAGCTGCTTGCGGACATCATGCTCCACCAATTTTCCAGTGTTCGCAAAAGGTATGTGTGTGAGAAGCAAGCTAGTTTCAATCCAGGTCGGGGTCGGAGTTAGGGTTATATTGGTCAGATGTTCACGTTTTGATAAATCTTGGGAAAAAAGCGCACATTTCATAGACCCACGGGTTTTGTCTTTCCTGATTTGAAGGCAGCGCTCGGTTCAGTCGATTGTGCAATTTTGTGGCACTGGCTACCGCCATATCCTAAACTGTTGCTGAAAGTTTGCTTCCATTAAAAGATCGAATCTGCAGTATTCACCTAAATCGACGTTTTTGAATGGCAAAAGAGCCAAGTCTTCCTGTACTAAATTGCCAGGGAAACAAACATGGTGCACTTGCTCGGGATCCGCCGCAGTATCAGCGCTTTTAAGTGTTCTGTTTATGGTCCGAGGGCCACTACTTTATTTTTTACAAATTTTAGACCTCTCACATAAACATTGCATACTACACCTGACCCTTACTACTCGGAAGTAACTCACTTAGACTATATTCGTTAGTTTATGACTGGCCCATATTACACGGAAGATGAATAAAACTATGTTGCGTATGTGCTATTCTGTGTGGGGCTTGACGCCATAACATCGCCTTTTCTTGGCCGTCATATTTGAGAGTCAAGTACAAAATAAGTCCTGCCTAGAAGCAGCTCAGCCGTCGCCGTTCAACCACCGGTACAATAGTTTATGGCTCACCTTCACTAGTAATACTCCCTATTTATCGGAACCTTAAGTACGACATGATGAGTGAAAATTTTAATGGACAGTGCAGTTAGTCAAAGATTAATTATTGCATGATACATTTATCCGTCCGACAGCACTGGTCATGGTATGGGAGCCAAATAATGCCAGTATCAACGGTCTAGAATCGCCCTAATCGAGTATTACCTCACGTCTGATGCTCCCTTTGACCAAGCCCACATCAGGATTGATTGCCCCAAGGCAACATCACAGGAGTGTACTCATTTGCTAACGTTCATTGATTAACTAGTCGGTCCAAAGCTGCTCCCAACTCTGCCGTGGCGGCCGTACCAGCGATCGGCACTTTCAGAATCAACCAACACCGATTCAAGTACGTCAGTAATGGCATAGCACTTAATAATACGAGATTTATTCCTAGATCTGAGCAATTTCCTTATGACACTGCTGTGTCACACCTGAACCTGCAATCACCGCTCCTTCCTAAGACTCAGAATGAGGAAGCCGCCTCACACAAAAGGGTGGTGGTACTATCTCGGATTCTAGCAAGAACAGCAAAGCCACAAATCCCTCCAGGATTAGAGCTTTTTTCAAATAGCGGTCGAAAGATTGTCTGTCTAGCGCATTTTTGTGACCAAATTAAACACGACTTTTCGACGACAAGAAGTAATACGTTCTAAGCCTACAGTTACGAAAGAAGTGATATTGCCCTCCTTGTCGTTAATATATTTACATTACATGCGTTTCGGTTGCCACACCGAAACTCGTAACTTTTAGTTTTTTGAAACTCGGTCAGTCCGTTAGTTTGTTGGTCCTAGGAAATCATTCAAGAACGCCGTCTTTGAAGGCTGCGTACTCGTCCACCCTGTTCGGATTCAACGTTTCAATTCTACACGTTTCATTTTAGCTTTCGCCCGTTTATTGTTTCTCCGCATTCCTGTTGTGCTTCCCTGCAAAATGCATCCTCGGCAGTTTTCTGCACTTAAATATACACAATGTATTAATGCAAGAAATTCCTCTCGTCTCGCCGGTGGTTCTGTTCTTCTGCCATCTGTTGGTTGACGGCAGCTTGAAATTGATGATTATCAAGTGCATCTTCAAAATCCTGCAGAAATCACTTCCGGAAATTGCTTTCCTCATGTCTTCTGCAAACACTCCATGGTGTAAAGCTAACTAAAACTTTCAGCCCAAAAGGTAACTGATTCGGTTGTTCCTCTTGTTGATAGCAGCACATTTACAAAAGCAACATTCGTTAGTTTCTCTGGATTTTTCAGAAAAAGGGTGCATAAAACATATACACAAACGTACACCTGAACTTCTTACAATATTTTCCGACTTCCTATGGCCAAGGAAAATGATTACCAGTCGCCAACTTGGAACATATTTGGGGACAAAATGATATGATAAGGGTAGTGTGCCCCGTCGGTAAAAATATTGCTGCAGGAATATTGTGTTCTATGCCAAATTATAGGTTAACTTTTAGCTTAACGGCTCCAACAAACTTGTTATTTCTGGAGTACATCCTGCATTTTCATGTTCATTCTTCAAAGAAGACTGCCATATGAGCTTCACTGCAAACGTTTCCTATAGTATCCCACCCACATATCCGCGATTTGCCACTGTCTCAGAAAGTGCTGATCAAAATGTCGCTTGAAGCCCACCTTGCTTTCGCTTCCATTACAATAGATGCGAAGGAGCTTCGTCGGGTAACTGATAATCAAAAGGAAATCCCATGGATTTCATCTTCCGGAGCTTAAGTTGATAGACAGGAGTCAAATCACGGCCGTCTAACAGAAGTATTGCTGGTAATTCTGACCCCATATCACCTCGAGGAACCTTTTAGTCAGAGAACACATCCCCATGGAGTCTCTGATAGCCGACAGAATACAGTTTAAACAATAACCGGCCATCGGAGCTGACTTCACAAAATTCGTCAATGAGCCATGTGTTGTACCACTACACACTTTTCAAATCATTATTTCAGCAGCGTTGCACGGAGAAATTGCAGGTCCACCGTATTTGATCTTCTGACAAACATAGAAAGCATATGGCTTACTGAAGGCTGCAATGGACAAACGAGCGAGAGTCAGCCGCAGCCATACTTCTTGTAGACGCACGAGCTTTGATAACCTGGGTCAGTGTTCTCACTGAAGAGGAAATTATGAACCCAAGATCTCTTGTATTGTCTAGGGACATGAGAGGCAGACCTAGAGGAATACATCGAGTTATTCAAAGCCTGGCCACATTAGTCCTATTGAACCTGGCCAAGTGTTTACGGCTGACCCCTAGGAGAGAACACAGAGAACATGGATGTTTTCTAGGCCAGTAGCCTGTGCGTAACTGGTACAAAAAGTTTCAACCTTCCAAGTCGTGTCCCAGAGCAGCAGTAAGATCAGAGAGGGGCATTTTAGGCTCACGTTAAAGACATCTTGTAGAAACCCCAGCACATGAGTATCGTATAAACCAGCCTGAAGTACCATTTCTAAGCCTAGGCGTTTCGCTTACAAAAGGACATCAGCTGTCTAAAAAGGAACAGAAGCTGCAGCTTCCGGTGGCCGTGTCCACCAAGATTATGGCTAGCCAAACCAAAAACGGAAGACTTCATGCCGATCGGCATTTATCCATCAAATGCCAATATACGCGCAGTTGTCTACTCGGGAAAATCAAAATAGTAGAGTTTTCTGGTATAAAACGTGAGAAAGTGATCACTCTTATAACCGAAAGGTCATATGCTCCGCTACATATGCAGCGGAACACTGATTTGTTCCCCCGGATCGCTTGTTTAACCAAACCTCGACCACGTACTGTGTGCGTTTTTCACACATTTCCAGCTTGCACGCTACTTTCAAAATATACTCAACCTGCAATCGCTTCTGACTGTCTTTTCCTTGCACCAGTATTGCAATCGAACAGAGCCGAGTAAAGGTGACGTACCAGAGGGCATAGTCAACGCCTGAAGTGCAAGCACACAACGCTTTAGATGGAGGCACAGTCCTTAGCAAAGAGGTAATTCAACTAAGGAGCTGACTGCCTTAACATGGGTTCAAAATTGATAATAGTGATGGATTTAAAGAAGCTCTGCATGTCTGCTGGGAGGTGGTATTCCCAGAGCTAGAAAATTACGTTTCATGTGTGACCACAAAATGCACCTGTTAGATCTGATACGGTACCTTACACGCATATGCGAAAATCCCTGTGAATACTTTTATCAAGTCAGCGTTGCAGGTATTTCTATGGTCCTCGTGAATCTTCTTCAACAAAAAATAATGTTTACGATTAACCTATAACGACTAAAAAGATCCCGTTCACTTTTTAAGATCGCAACTCAACTTCCCAGTATCTCCTTAAGGTCGACCCACACGCTTGCTGTCTGGGGACGTGAAAACAATCAACTGATTTGAAAAACCGCCTGTGGTAAGTTCACTTCAGCCTTCAAATGACAGTTTGGTTCAGCCCAATTCAGTTCAGTGGGGTCAGTATAGAAGTGAACCAAAGATAGTTTTTCCGATGGCATCCGTGGAGCTTGGTATCCACCTCTGTGAGCGTTGAAGTGATTGTGTCTTACGCAGGTTTGAGGCCAAGAAGCCCTTCCTCATGGGCTAGCGGATTTTCTTTGCATCCCTGAAATTCCAGTGACCCCGTCTTCAACCAAAAGTAGGGGTTCGGAAGAGAAAACTAATCTTAACTTAACGGGTGAACAATTTTTATTCCGTAAGCGTTCCGAGCAGATTTGAGGCATCAGGATAAATGCATGCTTCCCTTGAGTACGGGAAGGTTTTTGCTCATGCCATTCCAGATTGTTGAATTCCTTCTATGGTACGCACTTCCGTTGGGCAGCAGCTTCCTTCATATGCATTTCTAAGGATTTTCACAAAAGAGGCAGGAAGGAATAATAGCAGCTGCGGCTCGATGCCTTGATTGCTCAAAACTTGTAGGCACGACTGTGGAGAAAAGTGGACCGTGATCCGGGAAGAACTAGTCAGAGAGTCGGTGGAGTTCGGCTGTTTCAATTTTATCGAAATCAGTCGTCGTTCGCCCCAGTATCATCCAGAAACAAAGAGAGCAATAAGCACTCGGAACGGGAATTGTCAGCATACTATGCCTACTCTCCTCATAAGACCGCCGAAAGGTGCAGATAAGTGATCAATAAGGCTCAAGCTCTATAACAAAAAAGGGAGCAGCTGCCTGTATGCAACTTGACAAGTGATCAAAAATGCGGGCACCAAAGCGAAATACGCATACGCACAGTTCAAAGAAAAGGCCAGAGACTGGCTACCGCGTTGGAACGCTGAACTGGTATTAAGTGAACACATCTCATATGACGAATTCGGTCGCAAGAGCTCCCGGACGCAGGTTGCAGTAATTCCTCTACAGCGGTTGCTACTTCGCTGCGGCAACCTATAAATAATTTTAGTTAATGACTGCTTCTGCCACGCAGGATGAGCTCACAAACTTCCATTGAGGTAAAAATGCATTGGTCTTGAAAATTATTTTCGGGTGGGAAGCGAGGAGGCGAAACATGTGGGGGGAGCAGGAGTGTGATGGTGTGCTTTAAGCCTCAACAGGTTGAGGAATGCTTACTTGCAGCTTGATCGCAACAGAGAACTAATCCTCTCTGTCAAACTACCTGCACAAACAGCTTCTTCCCTACTGAAGCGGCTCAACTTCGTGTCCAAACTCTTCACCCCAGGAAATTTTTACTCGTCCATCTTAGGATAAACTAACCAATAATGGTGATACCCTACTTTAAGTATACCCGCTGCGAAAGCGGTGAACCCAAGACTCCATCTTCGTTGATCCCATACAAAGCCAGTAGTTCTGAGTGGAATGCGCTACCATTGGCCCGTCCATCCATCTAAATTTGCCAACTGTAGGCCCCCCTTGCTAGAAGTGCTGGCGGTATAACCACGCAGGTAATCGCCGCCTCACCGATTCCTTGTCATGCCAATAAAATCAGCCGCCCGGCATATGACCCATCCCAGATAGGATAAAAGCTGATCTGAAAGAACTTCAATAAACGTCTTCCTTACTAAACAGGCTCGGATATATTTCAGTCAGCACCTATCAAGAGAACTCGAGCATCTTACGAACAAACGATGTCCATGTGAATCTTACGCCTTCCAGATTTACTGTTGTTTTATTTCTGTTAGGAATATATGGTAAGTAACCAGTTTTGAAATAATGAACTGCCTGATGGCTTAGCAACGGAAATTAGGATCAGATGAGTCTATAATTGCATGCAAAAACAATATTTCACACTAGGAATAGGAGTCTACTATGAACAGATATGCACGTGACCTAGTTGACCGGTTCAGGTTGCATGGCGAGAGGCAAGACAATTTTAAGCACCAGAAAACTCTCATTTGTTTTTATCGAGCATGGGCTCCCTCGGTATTCAAACAAAGAAACCAGAGATTCGGGAATGCCATGACCCGCTCATCACAGATCCTGAGTGATTTGTCGTTCCAGTCGGAGTTCCGACACGGTTTTCTTGAGGTTACGCTTTTGCTGGAAATATCATCTTGTAACCGCACCAAAGGCTCAAAATTAAAGCCAACAAAACCAACCACAATCAAAAACGGAAGAGCCACGTAGCGTGGGTTGCTTCAAAGTAACTGCAAATTCACTGGCCATATTGTCAGCATGAAACGACTCCACGACAAAGTTTTACCTGCACTAATACACGGCAGAGCAGAGAGCCATTAAGGTTTCAAGCGATTCTCCTTCCTCTCAATAAAGAGCATGGCACTCAACCTAAATCAATTCACTCCCACAGAAAACGCATGCCATTCACCTATACAATCACCTGCACACCCCAGCACATTAATACACACCCTGCTAATCCACTAAGCCAATATGCCTTTACAATTCGACTGTCTGACAATCTCGAAATATTGTACGTTATTTCGGCATGAGTCTTACCAAGTCAGCGTAGCCTTAAATGCAAAGCAGCCGTTTAACCGCCTCCTAAAATCATGAATTGATTGGTCCACTGTACCCATGCCCCCACAATCCATGGTGAACAGGACTGATAACTTCCAATTCGAAACCGTTTCCGATTACCCCACACTGATTCACTTAACAGTCGACCCTATTTACATGCATTCCCATCACTCCAGTGCACTCGTCCTATTCCTGTGCCCTCAAGCATTCAGCCCAATTACCTTTATCCCGATAACTGAGCGCAATCTAGCTCTGTCTCTCCCCACACCACCTAGCAGACTCTGGATAGGTGTATTTCGCCCTTTGATCCACAATCTATCATGAGGATACATCCCCGACCCACTCTCGTCCAGCGTTTCCTCAATTGCCCCACCCACTAGACAACGCTCCCGGCAATCCTGCGAGCGCCGAAGGGAACATGTACTCTAACATGTATGTGCACGTATCTAATAAGCAGCTTCTTCCGTCGTTCTACAAGGCCTCTTACCATTCCCCTGGATTATCAGTTCCGCACTGATAATGTCACCACTGGACCATCTATCAATATCCCACTCACAATGATGCCATGTCCCCCCTAAAGAGATTCTTTAAAATTCTTTTCATTTACTTCCAAGCTTTCATCACCGCGCGCTTCAGTCCGCAAATCTCCTAACATAGACAGCCCCTCCCTTGCCAGTATATTTAACCCTAATAAGTTTACTCTCTCATCACAGCTATGCAATACCCGAACCGCAGATATACCGTTTGAGTAATGGACCCCAAATAACTCACCTCTTGGGTATCACATGGACACAAATGTTCCGATGGATTTCCTCTACTCCTCCTGAAATCCCGTTGCATAACTCATAAAATAAGGTAGCTGGGACGGCTGGCAGCCGAAACCTGTTGCGATATTGTCCTGATATCAGAAACTCGGTCAACCGGCCACAGCTGCATATCTTCTGTTTCTTTAGCGAGTGACGGCCCATACCAAAACAATAGATCAAATCGTGGAGGTGGCTACCTAGCTTATTTAAAGCAGGCACGAACAGCTTTCACTCTCCAACATCCACTGTTTCACTCTATTCCTGACACCCTTTGGATTCACATGCAACTACCCGTGTATTCAATTCACGTAGGATGCATATACCGATCACCAAACTCGAATAATTCCGATATCTCTCTCCTTTCATTCTGGTCTCTCCTCCAGCCGTAATTGCAGGTAACTTCAATACCCCGAAAATATTTCGATCCTCTTTATCAGCCCCACTAAACCCACTCGATCTGTTCCCGAAAGGCACACTGAAGGATGGATTCGGCATGTGACCACGCCCACACGGCGTGATAAAATTTTAGACTTAGTTTTTACGCACAGCATTCCTAATGTTAAGGTTTCAGTAATAAAACCCTTCCCTGGTAGCGACCATAAAATGGTCACGTATAGCCTCCCTCTTCGTGAAGAGCCTTCTTCACTTACGAGTACCTACCACACTGTCTGCTTCTTCCATATCTCGACCCGATGAGACGAAATCCCTAACGGCACACGGAAATCCAACTGGTCCGGATTATTTTTACCGCCTAATTCCCAGAACGCATCAGACGACCTTTACGCGAAACACAGTTTCGCAATTAATTGCCCATTCACTCCGGAAACTGAACATTATCCCAAGAAGCCTATTAATAATATCAGCTCCAGATGAAATTTCCAAAGGCCCAAAATATCTTCAGTAAGACGGGAGCCTTCCCGCTCTTAATACAAGCCATTCGTTTGCAAAAAGAACTCCTACTGAATCCGAAATAAGGTTCAAAATTTAGGAAAGGCCGACTCTTTCATAGCATAACCCTCCATCTGTAATGTTCTCGTCAACCATTCCGAACTTCATCACTTTCAAAGCCTAACGCTTATAATCCCCTGTAGACATCCCACAAGCAGTCAGTACACATTTCAATTTGCTTTCACGAAAGGTGATCTGAAGCACTATGAAATCCGTCCTGTTCTGGCCGCGATTAGATTAACCTCCATTTCGGCGTCATGACTGTGATGAAGTGTGCAAAGCTCTCATACAGTCCTGGGCCCGACGGCACCCCACCAATCCTGTTTCACCCTTCCGATCTGGATATTTCTCTGCACCTCCTGAATCTGTTCTCGCACACCATGTCTCGCGCTTCTTCTCGGTCACATTTGGTGACCTCCAAAATCACTACACACTACAATACTGGTTCTCTGCTTGACTCCGATAACTTTCCCCTCCTAATGACACAACATTTCTATCCAGGCTTGCGGCAAAAGTTGTTAATGAACACCTGGTAAGCTTCTCTACTACCCAGGACCTTTCCAACTCCTCCAAACACGGCGTTCCGAGAGGCCGATCGTGTCTCGCCTGTCAGTTTCACTCCTTGAACCCAAATGCCCAGAATGCCAAACCCCACAGGTCGATCTTCATAATCTCTCTAGGCATGTCAAAAGCGTTTGGCCGCGTTTCCCATTGGCTGCTCCTGGCCAAAATTAGGACTGGTGTAATAGGGACTCCACCCATATCTGGGCTTTCATCCTACCTTTCCAGTCGCTTCCAGGTAGTCAATGTTAACGGTAGTTTTAACTAGCTCCGTGCTGTTACCGGTGGAATCATTCAGGGGAGCGTCCTTGCTCCTCTCCCATTCCTGCTATGCATCAATGATATCTTTAAAGTTTTTCGTCATGGCACACCATTCTTGGTTGCCAATGCTAATAAAATGGCCTACTCTTTTGGAGCTGGTTCATCCAACGGTGCACTTGCAATTATCAACAAAGATCTAGTCTTTTGGTAACTGCTGTTCCGAGTGACCCATGAGGTTCTCTACCTACAATAGTTCTCTAGTAACATAGATACCACGTTCCCTGGGTCTTCTCCATAGATGACATGTCCATTTCCGTAGCAGACATAGTGAAGGATTTAGGGCTACAATGCGCCTGTTTTCATGACCACTTCTTCACTGCACTTACCTGAGATTCTCGAATTTCAGATTCACCTATTGTTACCGCAACTTCTCGCAAGTTTATGCTACCACATATTTTAACAAACTCTTTTCCTTGTAGGGGATGCACCTTCGTTACCATTGACGTAGGTGACTAGCCACTGAGCCGTTTCCAAAAGTAGAAGTACCAAAATGTCCAAATACCATCGGATAGATTAACGCTCTCATCACGTTCTGCCTGTGCAATCCATCATTTTCATGTCATCTTATTCCCTTTGCTGGCTTGGCGATACTGAATAAGCTGTTCTTGTCAACCCTGAAATAGCTATTATAGATTAACTCCTCTACCAAATTTTACGCATTGGAAGCATTGCGCTCTAAGTCTGCTGCCAATGATCACCATAACTCTAGGCTGTAATCCGAACCAGACTTCTCTTTTTTCTGTTACACCTCTCACAAACGGGCTAGGCGCGCTTCGGATGATTCTGCCGAGGTAAGGGCAACTCCAAATATACTGGCTTCTCACTCCTGCTTGTGCGCTGATAGCTGGATCTGGCGCTCCAGTACTGGTCCGTTCAACCGAAACTACGCCTCTTAACGCCTAAATACTCCTAAGTAGTCTGATCTCTGGGAGTGGGCAAAAATACGCTCACTGCTGCCGCTGGAATGGCCAGTGTACTGCCTCAAGTTGCCGAACAGTAGTGCCGGTTCCGATGGACAACGGGAAAGTTAATGACAACATAGACGACATTCTTGGCTAGTGTGTTCAACAACCGATTTCGCTTCTTACTTACGTATTTTTTCTTCGTCGCACCTCACAGGTCAGGTTACCACCAGCCCCGCAAGAATGCAGTCATCAGTCTTCAGAGTTCCATGTTCTCCTTGCGCAAAAACCTCCATAAAATGTTCTCTTTCAAGTAGTTTGTCCTATTCTTGGAGCATTCGTCGCCTGACTTAACCATTTACTGTTACTTTATTGTTGTTAAATACGATAATCTTATCCACTTTGCGTGAAGTTTGGTCTACTTTAGAATAACGTTCAGCGAATTATGAAAACCTCACTGCTCTTCATCCCCTCGGTTTAACGTTTCCGTCCGCTGCGTGACGCTTCTGACGTTTGGGAATTCCGGCCAATCTCGGCATTCGTCACTGGGCTCTGGTTTTGCGCCAGAGATGCGCACATGCAGTCCGATTAAACAAGAAATAACTCATAGTTTGCTACTTGCAATCGGTCCCGAGAAACTCTGTATAATCTTTTGAAATGACTTTTTCAGGTAGCGTTTCTGACTTTTGCTAAGCAGAACCTTATTTCAGCCTCCAGTACACCTCCTGAATTATCCGAGGTTGCACTCAACTCTTATCCCTTTTTGGTCTGTTTTTTGGTGTCCTCTGCATCAACCCCTTAAAAATTAGCTATTGCCTTGTGGCTGCCTCTCGCAAATTGAAAAATATGCATTATTACTATTAACCATATTATACTATTAACACTTTTAACCAATCTGAATTCATGCTAGGTGGTTCAGCCAGTCACTGTAATCCATCTTTACCTCGTGTTCCCAAGTATTATTCAGCCGTCGTTTTGAAACGCCGACCAAACCGAGATGATTTTCTGGTAACCTTCTACTTTCATCGACAGCGATTTTGACAGATTCCGGCCCGTATTCGAGTCCTTTTTAGCTTTAGTGACCGGCCAGGCAGATTGTGACTGCAGTTTTGCTCGAGGATGTCGTTAATTATAATATTCTCGTTGGCACGCACGTTCAGCATTTTGTGAAATTACTAATTATTCTCTTCGTCCTTTTTATTGCTGAGTAGCCGAGGTGCCTGAATGTTCCTTAATGGCCTCGCCATTTTAAGGGAAACCATCTCATGGAGCACATTTGAACATTTGCCAGTATCTTAAATTTACGATCGAGTGTGGTTGCGAGGCCTGTGCAAAGCGATTCGAAGATGGTGATCTTACTTATAATTTTCTATTGCCTGTTAGTCTTTGGATGTAGAATAGAGTACTAGAGCCGGTTAGAGCATCCCTCTCAATTTGTGGCCTTAGCATGAAAGCCGTCTCGGCAATCATCCTTTATATTCTAGAGCATGTCCTGCCTGTATTCCCGTGGAATCATTCTCACGACCCAGTTTCGGGTGGTGCATCTGACTTCGTCACCCGCTTCATTAACATAATTTGTTCCGCTGCTAACCTCTCCCAGTCAGCTGCCCACTGAAACATCATTTTCAGGTCACCACATTCTCTCCCGATTTGCCATACTTGCTAAGAAGTGGCGTTAACCCTGAGTCTAATAAAGAAGCTTCATGTGCTGCCGGCGGTTGTGTGACGGTTGGCTGCGCCAAACAAATTTAGATCAATACACAGGCGCCGATGCAACCTGATCTTTCCAGACAGAAGGCGACTTCAGAAAGCAAGTCCAGAGTCAGACTGTTAGCCTACTAGCTGTAACTTATCAGATAGCACAGTGGCATAATTAAAAGGCCTCAGCGAGAATAATCAAACCGATTGCCGTATCCTAAGCTAGGCCAACAAACCAGGGCTGATCCTCCGCATTCTATAAGAAAACGCTGCACTCTAAATCGCGTAAAATGCATCAAAAGAGGTGGGCTAACAGAAGCCAGACCCGAAGAGCCGATAAAACACCGGCAGTGGCAAAAAAGCAAATATGGAAGCATGACAACCAATACATTTATCGATTCAACATAATATCGCGGTATTCTCTTGGACTGACTTTGGGTGTTGCCCTTGAGCTATCGCGGGTGTGAGATATCGATTTAGATCTATAAATAACTTGATAGACATCGGAATTCGAAGAACTGATTAAAAGTTGCTTAACACCAAATGCTTCCACATTACCCGCAGACATGGATCATGCCGTCACCAAACCCCTTCTCTAGGCAATAAATAAAACGAATCAAGAGCGGGGGTTAGAGAACCGACCCCCGCTTTCTCGCCTTTGCCGTCTCCCCAAGCGAGCAAAATCTTTACCCCATATCTTAAATGCCCGCAGCGAAACATCTTATCCACCGAAGGGGATTCCATGAAGGTCCAAACAATTTAATATTCACTGTAGTATTCGGTTAAAAGAAAGAGTAAAACGGTTTCTGGAAGCCCAATCCTATTTGCCTTGTTTATTCATGAGGGGTTCCCGCTTATCCAGTAGTGGATTTCGGAAAACACGAGGTTTCGTGCACACATCCGTGTTGAGGTTCGAGGAGCATTTTTCACCTTTGTTGTGGTTCAATACACGATCGATAGCTACCCAACCCAGTTCCATCAATACAGTGGATGAAACGCTCATGGCCCGCTTGTTTTACTTTCGGCTTGGCTGTGGAAGCATCCACTTCCGTATTCTGGGAAAACGTTGAATAATTTGGTCAAAGGCTCAACCGTAGTGAGGGCTAAGGAAGTCACTAAAGCTAGATGAACGTAATCAGGCACCACTGCCTTATTTCTAAAGAGCCAGGAGCATCTCCTGATTAGTGGCCTTGTGGCCTTGACTCGCGTCAAACCTCCGCAGGTTGATTCTTGACCTGTTCCGTATGTGTTCTGGATAAAATCTTTTGGTTATTTGCTTTATCCTGGTCCGCGGCTGCTTTTCTGACCATTTCACTGACACGCAAACTACCAAATGCCTCAGGTTAAATGCATATTGAAAATTAGCAAATTTTGCCTTGGAATTGGATGAAAAGCCTTTGACTGCAAAAGGCATTCAGATATCCAGGATTCCTTCCAGGGTCTATGAGCTCTGGTAAACATCGCGTATGTAAGAACAAGTCCGCAGACCCAGGTCTACGGATCACCTTACTTTTGTTTGCATTGCAGGGCAACAATAACAATTTTAGTAGCAGATAGCAGCACACACTCACGCGAAAAGAACAACTACTAGCGTTGTCAATCCAAGGACAGCTTCAAAAACGTTTTTGAAGGTGGCATATGTTGGAGGGGATCGAAGGTTAGATTTCGAGTACAGATCAAATTGCTCTTCAAGGATGTCTTCAATTTGTGTTGGTGATGTCTTGCAGGACGTTCCTAAGAGAGTTTGATAGTGGAAAAATGGGCTCTCTAGGAATTTTGCAGACCCACTTTCCCCTGCACTGTAAATTGGCGGTTGTCACTTTATTAAAAGAGAAGGCGAGCATATGCTACACGTGCAGTTAGTGATAACTCCCGGTAATTTTTCGATTCGTTTATTCCAGGCTTGTTAATTGTGCTATAGGTTTCGTTTTACCAGGCTTAAGCAGGATGAATGCGTCGCACAGTGCTCGAGGTCTTAGACCACTGAATCATCTTTCACACAAATCAACTGTGCAGACATCTATATCTTTCAAAATTAAAGAACTTTGGTTGCTAACCCCACATGTTTCTGGCGCGAATCATCATGTTCGTATTGATCAACGTCCAGTGCGCGATTCAGATAACACCCCATCAGCAGGTGCAAACAGGAGAAAACTAATTTTGTCAGATCCTGTCAAGGACAGCAACATGCCCAGCCCTTGGCAACACAAATGCGCGGAAATATCATTGTATTTGTATTGCACAAGGTTACGTGCGGTCGCTATCCAGTGTGGATACACGCGGTAAATCACATGCTCAATCTGACACTAGTGGATCAACGCGGAGCAGCAGCGTGTCTGACCGGGGTTCTGAGAGTATACTTTTAAAAGATGCAAAATACGGCGGGGCGTCTGGCTCTTTATGGGGCCAAATGTCATGTGATTCCTCCATCAGTCACCCCAAAAGTAGTCGGAGATCACACTTTATTTTTCCAATCAGTTTAAAGATGCTGTTTATGTTTACGCACATGGAGTCTCAGCATCGACAGTTAAATTCGCATGGAACTTGTTCTCTCCCTCACCGACTGGTATCCATTCCGGTTATTGTCTGAGTTGCCAGAGGGGAGCCAAATCTTCCACGGCGTCACCTGCCGCCATGTCATGAAATTACTTCTCCTTCAAGGCACCAGAAGATTCCCCGTCCTTAAATCCGCCAGTCGGTCCAAAGACTTTCCTCCGAGACTGCACCGTTCGAATTGGTGGACAGTCAGATAAAAGTTCAGGCACGGATGCGAATGCAATAGGCACCAGCGTGACGAAGATCAAACTAGCCTACATGTGTCCTGGTGTAATGCAACTAGAGTTCTCACGAACCAGGAACGCTGCTTCAAGAAAGGAGTCAATAAAGTGATTGTTCAATCAAATGGGGGTACGTAGCGTTTGCAAATGCGGTTCGACGGAACGGCCTTGACGGCCGGGTAGTTAAAAGCACGTGCCACATGTGAACGTGATGGGCGAATGAAGCTATTCACACAACACAGGAGGGCTAAGCAGGACCGCCCGCAAGCTGCTCGTTGCGATAACCGAAAATGAAGCACAAAATCGGATTCTCCCCAAAGCCGTACCTCTGTCATTTGTTGAAAGTTTGCAGCAAGGGCATAACTAGTAAGCCAGAAAAGAATGAAATGCCATGCACGTTGGTTCAAAACAAACAGTTGGAGAGTCTTCTCAATAAACTGCTACTTTGGCTAATCACGCTGAATTGTTGGTCCTGCACTCCGGCGGGCATATTAGTGGACACAGAACAGCATCATTTTCCAGCATATTTATGTGTGCATTTTTTTATTTTTGAGAGGCAAACTCGGGACAAGATCAAATTTGTGCAAGGATGGCACAGTGACCACACGGGAAACAAAAGTCAGGCATGAAACGTGAATGTGTGCTCCCGTGAACAACTCAAGGACGGTGAGAAACTTAAGCTTGATGCTCTAGGTATGCGTTTTTCAGATTAAAGTCAAAGCCACTCGGTCGTTTTCCAGGATCAGGCATGACCTTTTAGAACTTGTTGACAGTCGTGAGCTCAGATTCATTTCATGTTTGAATTCACTAAAGGCTCGTACCACCGGTACAAAACTAAGCTGGAAACGATGGCGGACGTCGCGATATGGCCGGATGCTTCCAGAGCCGACATGATTATGTAATGGATAAAGAAGCTAAAATGAAAAAGTTGGGCTCAATATGGATGTGATAACGGATAGATTTGAATCAAAGCCAGGATGGATGTTATATGAGGGGGGTAAGAAAGGAGCACTCAGCGACAACTGAAGGTCTCTATAATACTGAAGATGAAGACGGATGAAAGCAGTTAAGAATAAGGCTAGCTAGTTAAAGACCGAAATATTATACAGAATCGTGAACGGAGGGACAGAAAACCTCTCAGGAATGCTCTCTGGAACCATATATAGCTAGGGTGATCTAAAATGGTGCGTGTGACGATTCAGAAAACGAGTTCGTGTAAGAAGTAAAAACAGTCCGTAAATGCACGTGCTATGAATGACATCTGTGTTGTTATTTTTGATATGGGCGTCCGGTGTTCTGTAGCAGTAGGGTTCTTGATGTCTGGGGTTGAACGTCATTCCAGCTGTAGTAAAATAGATGCTTAGGCCAATGGCAATAGTCCCGCTGAGTAGAGGTACGCAAGGCAATCGTTGGCGTGGTTTGGTTTGCCAGAGTTTGGAATGGGCTGGTGCTGGATAGCTAGATCCGGCTGGCAGCATCCTAACAATGGGTATTATCTAGCGCATGGGCCAAGAAGTGAGGTGGTGGCGACAAGATCCGCCTTGCATTTGCACTTTTCGTTAGCCCGTGGGCAGGATGCGTGATCACTGGCTGACCTGGGGAATACCCAGGGCAGGACAGCTGGGACAGTTTGCAATATTTTCCAACTTGTGTAACAGTAGGTAAGTTAATGAAACAATCGCTACCAGTCAGTTTTTTACTGTCTTGATATGGGTACAACGACTGAGTCCCTCGGTGACGGGTGCCGTATGCTGCAAACTTTCTATCTGCTCACTGTCCATAAGGTGCTTGACTCAGTTAGTTCTGAGCTTCGTGTTCATTATTTCTAACCTGCTACTTAGGCAATTTTTGACATCGCTGACGCAATCGCAATGGTCTGATAGGACGACCAGCACAATGGTTAGGGAATGAGAGTTATTATTTGCCCTGTTTTTGGAACTCGTCTGGTTTACCGGCCCATTGTTCATACGACGGGGGGATCATTTATAACCGGTGAGATGTGGGCTACCATCGACGCTACTACTTCGGATTGCCAGGAAAGAAAATGACTGGGATGAGTAGTAGAAGGCAGAGTGGACCGGGTTCTAGAACAGGATTTGCCAAAAGAATTCATAAAGAGGTAGCAAGGGAGAAGCGCAAGAGTTCTAGAGTCAGTATTTTGTCTGAGCTGTATGACAGCGAATTTAGCACACAGCGGTTTCAGTAAACGTGCCTGGTTGATTAAGAAATGGAAAAACTGCAGCGGTCGTTGTAAACTTCGGTGTACATGCCAATTTCGCGCTGGGGAGGCAGCAGCCGGTTGAAAACTAGAGGAGTACGCGGTGGTGCATATATAGACAGCCCATTATTGAAAACTCTCAGATCATCCCGCAAGGCAGCCGGATGCATATCTACCAAGCAAGGGCGGAAGGTTTTCCATTTTCACAGGGTCAGGACAGGGATGACAGCATACATATCCACTACCGAAGATATCCCATTCCCCCGCCGCCCCAGTTTGCCTTTGTGGCTGGATTCAAACTGGCCCCGGAAGGGTGTTTTTCCTAACAGAGGCATGGTTGAGCCATGTAAGTGCATTTTATATTTCCTCCGCCCGAACTTATCTTTGTGTTTTATACGTTTTTGCAACTGCAGGGTGGTTTGTTTGCCTCAAGTTCGGCGATGCTGAGGTTGACATGTCAAGATCATTTGGGGTTTCGCATGTATGGAATAAAAAAGGCAAATAGAAAGTACGCGTACAAGTGGAGGATGGTGGTTTCTACCTTTCTTTCGTCAGTGAATGCTGTTTGAAACCTACTAATGTGAAGTAGTTTGCCATGTAAGCCAATCAAGTCATCCGTGTCATATGGGCAGTTTTATATGAAACAAGGCTGCTACTCGGGGGGATGAAGTTTTACCGGACTCGAGTAGGTGGGTGAGCGGAGACCAAGACGGTAGGTAAGAAGATTAAATAAAACCTCAAATGTTTCCTCCGATAAAGCGTCTGCGAAAAGAGCTGTTTCTGGTGATAACCGACATAGAAAATGGATATCTTAGGTTGTCAGAGTAAGTAGAAGAGTGGTTCTGGGATGAGAAGGCCAATGAAAAGAGAATTTTTTCGCGGTTATACTTACAGCATCCCGGACTACAGCATTATGTGGTGTTGTCGACTGTGGTCTAAGTTCTGAGGGCCTTAACGCAGTAGTTCATAAAGTCGCAAGCCAGCTTCGTACGCCTTAGTCTCAGAAAGATAGAGATCGGACATATGAGCAGGAGTTGGTTCGGTAAACAGTCTTTGCACTTCGTTTATGAATTCAATGGCAGACCGTAATGGGAGACGCGAATGCGTTGGCAATAAATTTCATATGGAAGAATATTTAACAAGAAAAGCGACTGCTCCGGTGCCCGTTCTTACCGTGCCAGTTGAGACCGCGGGTTTATTGTTTCCAGGGGAGTAAGTAGCTTGATTTCTAAAATGAAGGGCCAAAATGCACCTGCGACCGGTGAAGAGATTATTGAAGTTTGCCTTCGCACGCAAAAGCCACAGAGGTTCGAGATTAAACAATGTACATTATTCGCTTTTGATGAAACGCTTTCTAGTCGCTTTGAAACTGCACAGTGAACGTTTTTGACTACACGTATATCACACCGTTGCAGGCTAGAGCAGATTAGAGAACAATATTCTAAAACTGATTCGATGTTTATTTTAAAAAGATTCCATTTACTTTGGTTCAGCCTAAAAGCCCTAAGTAGCAACCCAATCAATTTAGGGGATTTCGGAACCTAAATACGGGCGTGCTCCGAAAGTGGAAGCTGCAGGAGCAGTTGAGACCCAAATCTCGAACCCTATTGTTTATACGGATGCTTAGATATCCAAGTTTAACCCCACCTGTGGAAGAGGTGCGCCCGTATCAGAGGGAATCAAAGAAGCTACCTACCGGCATCAACTATCCTACACATGTGATCGCCAAAGGTCCCTCAAGTACTTCGTCCAAAGCGCTGCGCACCCAAGAAAACCGATTGGTTGAGGAATTGCCGAAGAACTTGTTGGCGTCCGCCACAACTCTCGCACAAACTCCGATGCTGAATAATGAGCCCATCAGTGTGCCATCAAATGCACGTCGTGCTGGTTCTCCCTAAGCACAATCATATTCCCGCCGGATATCAGTCGGAACAATCACCAAAAGTGCGATAATTTTCGGTCCATGGTAAACCTCTAAGTTTTTACCAGACTGGTGTGAACAGACAACGATTTGGTAAATGGGCCATTGCATTGTTGACTGTCTGTCAAGGTTCGGAGCAATTGTGTGAATTATTAAGAGACTTTACACGGTCCGCAAGCAAACAAAACCTCCAACGTGAACGCTCGGACGTCTTCAGAACATCGTGGTCAGACGGGATCTATGTCACCCATTGGCAGTTTGGTTATAGATGGTACTCTAAGTGGATGCATATCAGCACCTTTCGCCAAGTGGCATTGAAGAGTAACCTGTTCGTGGTTATTATGTGCTTCTGAATCCCAAACTGTCACCGAGTTAAACACTGCCGAAGAGGTTGCTAGTTCATTACTTAAGTATACTTTGACACGGATCTTGGAGTTTCATGGACCCTCGCCGTGCCTGGAGCTGTCGAGCTTATATACTCCGGTGAGTACTCGGTTGATCATGTTGGGTCTTTTAGTTTAAAAGGGATGGAGCCAAAAATTGACGCATTGGGTAGATGTGCTTTGTCTATATCTAACCAATACATAACATGCCAGTTTTTACTAAACACCTGAGCTCCGATCTAACGCACACGGTTTTTCTTGTGTTTATTATATTTCATGGAATTGGCAGTGCACAGTTGGCTGTCTCCAAAGTGGAAATTCTAACTTGCATCACGATTCGCGGAAAGAATCTAATATGATACGTTGGATATCGAAGGCAGCCTAGTTCCTTCAAATCCTCCGGTTTCCACCTTTCACACCCCAAAACAACTACCCAGTTTCCCTTACATGGAAAACTATTAGGCCAAACTGGTCTCTCCCAGCGACCTTCTAGGGATACCGTCAGGTACCACTCCATCCCGCTACACCTAGCCCCGCAGCAAACTCAATGGCTGCCACGAAACCTACAACAGAACAAAGTGTATTCAAAACCCGGAAACCAAGTGAACTATAGACCAAGTTTGCTGTCTCCCCCTGATT
>LUCM01011673.1:87034-103812 GCA_008360955.1 Fasciolopsis buskii | reverse complement strand
ATTATCCTCAAGCAGAGGAACAATGAATGCTAGAAGAGTCGAAAAACGATGTGATGTGCTTGGAGCTTTAAGGGGCAATATGTAGGTTAGTTATGATTGTACTGGCATGGCGAGAATATCTAGGATGACACTGTGTCACGAGAAAATCAATTTTGTTTAGTGAGTACGTATAAATAACTTCGGATTTGCCAGACCAGAAGGAGTTTATGTATGTCGCCACACCGCCTCCAATCTTCTTGTCCGAAACGCTGCCCTGCCTAAACAGTCTGAAGCTGTCTATCGACAGGAGTGAATCAATGATATCCGGGTTTAGCCATGATTCTTGTATGCAGGTGACATAAGTGTGGACATAGGTCGGTAAATGAATTCTGTGGGACAGATCCAACATTTTCGTAAACGGGGAACGGATGTTGGTACTCAACAATGCCGGAATGGACATGTTGGCTGGATGGGTGCATTTAGGAGCTGCCTTCTAGCCAGCCTGAGTGCATCTTTTAGATGGCTTGGAGCATCTCTGAGGTGCGGCCATGCGTGATCCCAGTCCATGTTGAGAAATACTACGGATTTTAAACAACAATAATTTTGAACGATTGTAGAGGCGAACGGAAACCTTAATCAAACCAAATATGCAACAAACAAACAACGAAATGGGGGGGGGCAGAGAATTGTAGCACAACCAGTCAATGGGCGAGGGGGTACATCACGTCTGCCATCCTAAGTCCTAGATACATCAGTATACCACTGTTTCCGGCGATCTATCACGATCACTCTGTCTAACTGGTCATTTTCCATTTTTTTCCCATTTGAACCTGATGCTCAGTCCTTTTGACAATTCCAGTCGGAGTAAAATGACGCATTTAGGTGTAGCGTAATAATAACGAGGCGGGACCTATCCGAATGGGCTTGCTCTTAGGTAGGTACACAGCTCGCGGTGACCATACTCCTACAACCGCTAGTGTACTATTTTACCTAGGACCATATCATCCCAACTTGGGGTATCGAATGCGCAATGCCATTCACATCTAAGGATCTTCACCCCAGCCATTCAACTCCACGTCCTTCACCATAGCTGAAGCCCTTTTACACTTCAATATGGAGTCATTAAGCGGATTAAGAGGCCGTCCGACAGAGGGTTTCCTGTATTCTGCTTTGCAATGCGACGAAGTGGAAGGGAAACTATTTTGTTGAAGCCCGGTAAGTGCATTGAACAATATGTGACATTTATATACTCAGAATTAATATGAAAGCTTACATTTGGCTTGGTACATTATTACGGAATTTGATCTATTCTCCTTACTGGAAACCACAGCATCAATTTCTATTGATAACCAAGGGTAACTACTTTTCTGACAGAAAGAACTCAGCTGATCATCATGACCAGTGAGAATGTTTTCAACCTAAAGTCTTCGATGAACGGTAATTAAGTAAGAAATTAAAGTTTACAAATGTCTAATTTGGTGTACAACAAATCTTTCCTTTAGGCTTATGAATAACACTTGGTTGATGAGTATGACAATCGAACAGGCCAATCTGCAATATTTTCAGACAGCCTACCACCATGAGTGATGAAAATGTGAAGTAATACACGAATTAAAAAGAAAAACTTTAGCTGTCAAAATGCCATAAAATGGAACAACGAAATATGCGTCTGTGAACTGTATTCAAATCAAGTCTCTCCGTCCATCCCCCGCAGAAAGTCCGGGAAATGGCCAGTAGGGATCCTGTTGGTAATATAGACAAATTTGCTGTGAAAGTTAGTTTATATCAGACAAACATTTGAAAATGCAATTCCTTTGAAATTATCACCTCGTGGTGATCACATTAGTTAACGAAAGTTCATTGTTTGTGAAGATTATTGTTACTCGGATTTAGTGTTGACCGCAAAGAGTGTGTCAAACCAAGCGCATGTTGATCTACATTCACGACAAGCAGCTCGAGATGGATTTAATCACGGAGAAAATTTGATCTCTGCAAGCATGTTGAAAGCACGTACAATCGGTATATTTAATTGTTCGGAAGCTCGATATGAAGTACCGGAACTATCCGTTTGCAAAACGTGATTCTCATCAACATGTGCATGCGTATTTATATATATATATATATGTTTGTGTATAAAAGCTTCAGTTTAGAAACATCGGACTGCAGTTTGCGCAAGACTAATCCAGTATGTTTCTCGTGGTCTACTTGGTTTTGTTATCGCACCTGCTTGTCGCCAATGGGAAACGTAAGTTTACCTGAACTTGTATCTCGTTAACCTACCTGTTATTAGTGTAGTAGACAGAAAAACTAGTTGCTGTGCTCCTAATAGTCATATATATGTATATATATTTATATTTATATGTGTATATGTATGTGTATATACCCTCTTAGGCATGATGAGCATAAAATTGCTTCGAAAACCTCCAATAGCTTACTAAACTGCACTGGATGTCTAACAGTTGATCGCTATGATTCATCAGTACGCGGGTCGTGAGCTGGAATCTTGCCTTCGACGATCAAATTTTATCAGTTAGCCACGTTCTACTGACCGGAATCAGTACCGTGGAAATAATTTGTTTCTCCGTATCATTAAGGAAGATTTAAAAATGGCGGAAATGGATCGAAATATGGAACCAATGGGAGCAGCATGCTAGCTAATTGTGGATGATCTAGCTTGATATTTCTTTTCATTGATAGCCACCTAGCAAACAGTGTCTGTGCCATCAACTGCCTTTTCCTTGCAACATGTCACCTATCCAATAACGGAAACCGTCGTCAGTTGTGTGTGGCATAAATAAGAACTACGTTAAAATAATTCAAGCCAAAATGCATTATTTCGGCAAATGGAGGAGAAACCTTTTGACAGCATGAAGAAGCCAACTCCGTTGTGACTTAACGTATTGATTCAAGGCTTTCAAAGACACAAATGGTACTCACGTATACAAGGTCCATTAGTTTAGAAATGAAATCATCGTGCACATGGTAATGAAACACAGAGACTCGTTTAACCCGTTTCAGAGCTGATCGAAGTGTGAGAGGTCCAACAAGTAGACAAATTGTCAACCGGCTAGAAAGTTTGATTTGCTCACAACTGATTAGCTAGATTATCCCAGAGCCAGGCATCAACAGTTTGATAAAAAAAAGACGTCACATGGCCTTGGGTACCTTATTTTTCTCGCAATATTTACCCACATATTCTTTGTCCCCCATTCACTTAGTGTGTTTGTATCGGTTCGAACTGACGCGAAAAACTAGTCAGGCGAGTCAGTTTAGGTTAACGTTTAATTCTTAGTGGAATCACGATCGTTTAATACCACGTGGAGCATTTTGTGAAATCGAGATTCCATGGTTCTTATCATGTTTCCCGAGTTGAAAAACGTCAATCAATTAAATTATAATCGTGATGAAGTCGGTCAGTTTCTCCCAATGCAAGAAGTATTGCTCTCATCGCTTTCTTATGATTGCAAGACTGCCGGTCGTTAACTAGAATAATTAGCCCTACTCACATGTTCACTGGGAGCTAGACAAAAGTTTGATGCGGATAGGATTTGTGATGGATGAAACACGTGCAAAGCATCTGCACAAATACGCGCATTAGTTCATGTAAGTTGAGAGAGAAAATTAATCCACTAATTCGCAAATAAACTGAAAGCTTTTCTAATAAAACCAAGTTTGTACAATCACTTTTTCGTCAAGAGTAAGTGTAATTTGCTGATCAGAAAAAAATTATTACAGATTTTTAGCTAGTTTTTACTTGGCTGTTAACTCAAATGAGAAATTTTATTTGAGCTTGGAAACCCCGACTATAACTTTGATATTTATTGAAATAATGCGCCATGAATGAAATAGTTACAGGAATTCACACAACATCACCACTAGTATGATTTACACGCGCCCGAAGGGTATTAATCTGCTATTCGCCGACAAGAGTCGTTTGTTCCGGATGCAAATTAAGTGACTCTCCTTTTTACTTTGCTCTCTTCCATGTCCAATCTAGATAAATGTTCAGGTATTCACGAATGGTGTGACAAAACCTTGATGCACAGGTGTTGTGACAATCTCGTGTGTGATCTGAAATCTCCGGGGAAAGGCAGATGCGTTGACTGCTACGAGTTGGAACATGGATGTATTTCGGGTTCCGAATGTTGCAGCAAGCGGTGTCACGTGAATAAATGCAAATCAAAAATGGCTTGACAATTGGTCACACAAAACATTACGGTTCTCTGTTTTCTGCATAATTCAATAAATTACAAGTTGTGAAAAAGATGTTAGACTTTCACTGCTGTCTTACCATCCTCCTCGTGGTTTCCCGGGGTCAAAAGTAAGCAATTCGATCGATCAGGTTTAGGTTAAAACAATATGACCATCTTTGTGTCAAAGTTGCCTATAATGCCCTATCGGAACCCAGGCATCCGAGGACAGCAGTGCTAGCCTAGAATGGTTAATCGTTTACATGATTCAGCAACAACGTCAGAATGTCAAAATTTTCTTTCTGTACATATAGAGGATATAATTTTGCAAGCAAGCTCCTTCTCTGTAATTCGCAATTATATTATTACTTGGCAATAAATTTCACACAATTTAAGGGAATGAATTTTAGACCCTGAGATGAAGCGACTGACCCACGGAAGTAACAGATCACCGAAAGTATTTTTTATTCCAGTCTGGGGGTTGTGTAGACCAAGAAAGACAGTTTCCCCTCTGTGAAACTTCTGAAATTTTGAATGATTTATGTTCCGTTACCCAACCATGCATGAAGGTGCTAACGGATGCGTCCACACAATGGACGATGTGCTTCCCCACTTAAATTTGTGAACGATCATATATGTAAGATAAAATGTTGCGCTAACGAGCCGCCGTTTAGTGACAAGAAGAAGCATATTGACTTTTTCTCACTATGATTTATTTGGTAATTTTGTTTTGATTTGCATCATTTGATCAATCAAACAATTTGGGTAGCAGTTTCCCGCAAAAATATTTACAAAGGACTGAAATTCTGTCCCAGCGACTTGGCCATTTTCAGACTAACAGCTAATCCAATAGGAAAATTAGTTAAGCCAATTCACAAGAAGCAATTCCCACAATGTGATGTGGAAATAACGCAGAATATTAGTATCCTGTTTAGTTCATTGACTGTCTCAAAAAGAGGATTTTGTGAATCCCGATCAGCTTGGTCCTGTCCAAACGACAAACAAACCGATTACGTCACTTTAAGGTTGTTAGCAAAAACAAATAATACTTGTTACCCGATATAATATCTCCGGTTTTCTGAGTCTTCCGGCAGGTAGTATTTCGATTTTGTCCTCAAGTGGTTGGACATGTTTCAGCACCATCGTTCTTCTCTTTTACTGTTGCACATAAGCAAAATGTCACTTGCAATCATAACTTCAACGTTTGGTTGATTTTAGTGGTTATTTCGCTTGTCCAATCAACCATGAGTCTCAAAAATTATTCTACTCATTTCGCTATCCTTATCGATCGGCCAGGAAACTAGAAGAACTTACCAATCGATTTGAATGCCACATGACTATTCGTCGAGCGGAAAGTAGGAAAAATCTAATTTGTCAAGCTCACAGCAAGACTACCTTCAAACGGAAAATGAAGTTTAGTTATGTGATTACATAAATCAAGTGATTTATACTTTTGTCACTAATGGAATACAGTAAAAACGAGCGAATTTTCACCGTAATATCTTACGGAATTAGCTCCCGAAACTGAGATAGAGAAAATCATAAGGAGACCTACCGAATGTGCAGAGATTAGAGAAACTCATCCTGGTACCCCTAAGTTGGTCAAACATTTGCCATAAAATTCATGCGACTGCGAACAGCCGTTTTTCAGTAGGCCAGTAGGTTCCAACGAACTGCTACGCAAGGGTGAGGGACGAAGAATCCGAACTCTCAGTGCTGCAGTATTCACGGTTTGACTACCCTGACGAAGTGATTGCTGGTTTATTCCACCGGGTTTGAGCGATCCAAGTGCTTGAAAAACGTTCTATTCCAAAGATCTGGATTTCATATATTCGTTTCGGTTCGCAACGGAAGCAGCCATTTATCCTTACAACAACAACGCAGTGCGCCTCTTGTGTTGCGAACCTACAAATGGGTAAACCGAACATCCGTTCAACGACCAAGGCTCATATTGAAAAAACTGAATTGTGTTTTTAGAGACACAGATAATTTGTGATCGATAAGCGCAAAATGACAACATATGAACATTCCTCATGCGATATATAGCTCGGCAACTAGATGCTACGTTCGTGTGCATGTGTTGCACTGACTGTTAGTTTACCCCAGTCAGTGGGGCATCATTCAATGTCTGCATTCAACTCACCATTAGAAGCGATCCAGACCCCGTACAGCTGATTGGGCCATGATAGCAATCAGACGGTTTGATCATTATGAGCATCAAACAGTGATCGTGCAATACTGGTGACGGGGGGTACGGTATTTTGTCATGTCAAGGCTCGATAAACCGATCACGGCCTAATGGGTTAATTCAGTAGGTGAGAATTTGGACTCACATGCATCAGTCACAGCCTCGTGTTTAAGCTTGGGCTAGGGAAATCTGCATTCCTCATAAACGCTGATATGATCAAAACGGCTGAGCAGTGCTTCCGAGGTTTTCGAATTTGACCCAAGCTTTGATACTGCAAGATGGATCATCTAACTGACAAATCAAAGCAACGTGTACTGGAACGGACTGACGGATACCCTTATCGATGCTCACCCAATGCTACAGTTTGTTGAGTAATCCGGGCTTTCGTCAACGGCAGACACTAAACAATAGAACTTTTGTCTATTTTTAACATGTAAAGTAAACACAGGTGAAATCAGTGTTGTTGGATCGAAACTACTGCACGGTTTCTCCAGGAACACACTGTCAGTAGTACTAGACGTTTCCCGGACAAGTACACATAATCTAATACCTCATTGCAACATCAATACCCATGTCGCCAATAAATACCAAGAAGCCATCCTGCAGCTGTTCTATTTGTGTGCATGTCTAAATAGAGCAGTTGGATATGAGCAGAATACGTCTCTTAATGTCCTCTGGGTCGGCTGTCAAATATGCTTAGGAAATCCATGTTACAAAATGGATGATTAATTACCGCTGTCGCAAGTTTCTAAGATGAATGAAACATCTGTAGAGTGATCTTCATAAGACCGCATAGATTTTGCGACTTCCACATTGATCACGAATCCACTGGAAACCGAACGCGAATCTTCCACGTCTGAGACAAAGTCTACGCTAAAATTCGATTCTCCACACCAATGTCAAAATTGGTGATACGAAATGCTCATTCATATAGTTACTTCAAATTTAAGTTGCAATAATAGACTTTTTCTATCATCGTAATTCGATGACAGGAAAATGTACGACCAGACACCAACTGTGACCTATCCGCGGATCCGAAGACGTCATTCAGCTTAAGAAATCATGCTTACGATATATGTTCCAGGGCCAACCTCACAAAATGATAACTTTATTATATTTAATGCACCCAGATGTCACTCATCATCGCCGGGATCGAAACCGCTTACAGATGAACTTTGGCCATGACACATTATCTTCTGTTGAAATTATAACCCGAATCTGCCCGACCATCTTCTCTGCCCCACTAGTTAAACTGCATTACTTTTCCACATATCAGAACCTGACGGTGAAAAGCACATTAATTCCTCTGCTCAGTTAAAACGTGCACATTCTGTAACATTTTCTGTTTATCCTCGATTACGGACGGAGTCTAATGAGTTGCGTGAGCGCAAACAATTCGTTGTATTTTCGTGGAGGCTGTTCCCATTTCACGAAAACGCATCGGTGCCACAATGAAATGAAATCTTCCTTCCACACGGTGTGAACATTACACAGTGCTATCTTCTCTTGTTGTTTTATTATCTTTATTGTGGTCACAGAGTTGACAGAAACCAAGCAAGCTACCTGATATCCGGTCGAAAGGGGAGAAAACGAAGCTCCATCGTGACTACCGAAGTCGTCCAATTCGACCCTCAGTGGCAGTTTTCATTATTTGGTCCAGTTCGTAGGTGCTTCATTTATAAATCATCTCTTCCACAGCGGGTGATTTGCAGCTGAAGCTACTCGCTTGCAACACTGTCACTCTTCAACAAACCACAGGTTCAACAAAATTATATTGGTACGGAGCAAGCAACGACAAGCATTGATCATTAAAAATCATGTATTCTTTTGTTAACTGAAAATAAAGTTTTGAGATCCTTGTTGGGATAGACCGTGTTCGTCCGTCTGCAAGTGAAATTTTCACAGTTATTTCGGTTTACACGCAAACACGTGACATCGTTTGCTGCAACATTCCTCATCAGATATGCATCCATGTTCCAACGGATAACAGTCAACGCATTTGCCCTTCCCGGGAGATTCCAAATCACATACGAGGTCTTCACAACATCTGTGGAACAGGGTTTTGTCGCACCATGCACCCTTCTTCTGACAGCCCACTAAAAAGGATGGGAAGAGAAATTCAGAATGGTTGATTTTCTAAAAAGAACAATATTGTTTTTATCAATAATGGTTGCTAAATGGGACGCAAAGGCTTATGCATATATATACATATATATTTATGTATATATATATACATGCATGTATATATATATGTATATACGATTTCTACCTGCTGAATGCCTCATCATACCGATCGTCCCGGGCTAATACAGATGAGGTTCAATTTGAACGGCCAAACACAAGGTCTGGGAAATTGGCATCCCTACTGCCTACCAGTGAATCTAAGCTTAAAAATTCTGTCGAACGGTGGTGACCAGTCGGTCAAAATTGTGGATTCAAATTCTCCTAACCCTGGTTAACTTCCTCATCGGGCAGCTCTTTGTTGTCTGTGGCAGCTTTTCTGGAAATGATGAAAGTAAGTTTTTAACTCATTAATAAACGGAGCAAGTAGTTAAGGATATTGTAATTGAATGTTCACTGTGAAAGCAAACTAGACGACGGTTAATTAGATTCAAGTGTTTTTCGTGGTCAAGCGACGTTTTGGTTTTCCGCGAATCTCCCAAAAATGTACTTCTAAAACCAAAACTTTACCTAATCTGCAGTTAGTAAAATTACTCGGTCTATCAAAAATCAAATACGTATGGACGCTTCATGTCAGCGTTGACTGGAACAGATATCTAAGAAATATCGTGATACACCAAGTTTCAACAAATTCACGAATCCTGAATGTCACTAATCTGAGACAAAATGATGCCACTGATAATTGCATGATATGGAGCTTAATCAACGCAAACAGTCGATCGAAATAGTCACAAATCTGTCATGTTCATGTTCATTGAACATGTAACAGTAGCTCAGGGTAATTTGATTACAGAAATGCTAAGATTCTAAATTAGACCCGATAGTTATAATGCTCAGTTTCACAGCACAGTACATTTTCAAAGCTGACTGATCCGGCATGATTGACCAAATTACATGGTTACTCCATTTTATCATTGAAATGCACGGCCCCGCTTATGGTTTCCTGAATAATTCTGCTGTCTTATGGACCAGTGTGCCTCGAAAACGCATTGCTGTATGAGTAAATTGTCAGCATGTGTGGAGGGTTTGTATCCTTGATAGGTGCATAATCCGGGGCCAAACATTGTGTTCCTAATTTAAAGAACTACGACGCTGATGTTTTGTGACGCATCTAATCATTCGAAAGACCGCCTTGGTGAACGAAATGAGAAAGTAAAACTCCAAATTTCTTGCTGTGCCTGGACCTGTTCGATTGACTCAATTTTCCAGCAGTGTAGGTTATTATGTAGCTTTGTTTTAACCTTAAGAACAGGATTCATTTATTTAATTCTTAGTCAGATTATTGTCGAATCATCAGATAGAAAAGTGGTTAAATGTTTCACGCTCCATCGCTGCATTGAACCAGAGGGTCAAACAAAAAGTCCTTTTCTATACATAGTGATAAAATTCCCCTCTCATATGCAGTCAGAAGTCACAACGATCATATAACGCTGACCCGTCAGAAAATGTCTTACAGTGTTCCGTATACAAATCGGCTATCATATTTCCAAACGTTGACTGACCTCGTTTCCACACAAAGAACAACAGATGGCAACGTTCTTTTAATTTGCGTCATTAACAAAGCATCGGTTTAGGCCAAGTATAAAATCGATTCAATATCAACTTGGTTTGCTCTAATCTTTGGTCAAGAAAAACGGGTAATCGTAGCAAATTATTCAACCGGAATTTGTGAATCCCCTCACGAGACCATTCGATATAACTCACCATTCTCCTCGGCGATCAGCAACTGTGGTAGGATAACGAGGCAGATTGCGATCAGCATCATTATGAATCGGTCGTGTTTCAGTGACAGCTTGAGTTCTACAAAAATAATGCATGCTTATATGTCATTGAATGAAGCCATGGCTCCAATCCGGTTGAACCGGTGTAGGCGTGGTTCAAAGGTTCATCGGAACAGGTAAAATCTTTGTTCAATTACAAACGTGCATTGTGGCTGTAAACGTGACACGAACGGCAAATTACCTAGCTATAGGTTGTTCCACGCACTAACATTCTAGATTCAGTCGACCTGATAAATGTGTGATTATTGTGTGAGTTTATCAAACTTCAATTAGTTAAGGTAGACTGCGCGTTTACTATCGCAAGTTGTGTGTCGGTTTTGCAAGTTATTTCGGTTTTTTAACACCATGAACTTCACATTAGGGTCAACCAAAAATACGTGCAAGCATAGTTAATTGTTGAATAACATGACATACAACTGGAACTTTCGTAACACGGCCTTGGAAGCCGAAGTTGTCGATGTCATGTTCATACTATATTGACCTCAGTCATGGGCATAGAAACCACCCGGCTTGTCCCTTCTTCCACTCTTTTATCGATCGATCCCATCTTCGTTTTTTCACCTTTCTTTCTTTTCCTTGAAATTCCACCGTTTGCACGCAATCTAATTTTCACTAATTTTACCAGGATCTTTTTTGTTTGGCATATCGTCAAGATAACGAGACTTCGTTGGATGCTTATTCATTCATTATGAATTGCGGTTACTTATCTTGACTTCATTTCTGAACTCTAATGTGTGTGGTATCGAAGAGAAATTTCTTCCCGTCGTAATTTACTTTGGGTGGAATTTCCGATTGTGTACCTAATTAAATCCAAGTTACATTAAATATTCATATACATAAACCAGTGTTAGTTGATAGCAACCAATACTGTTCCGTGATCTTCTGTTAAGAAACTACTAACAGCAGAGAATAACAATGAATACGGATGACATTTATGATTGAAAAGAGGGTTTGAACGGGATGCTAACCGTGGCCAACAGATTTTCATTGCTTTTTAGATCAAACGGCGCGTTACAATGTATATGGATAACCGCATGATCTTAAAACAGTAGAAATAAGTACTTCCCCGGGTTTTTGCAGGCAAAGACCTAATTCTAGTTTAAAACTTTGATATTTTGGTTTTACAGTTCACAGTACACTGAAGTCAGATGAAATTAGGACAAACGGTCCCTTTGGTGGAATAATTGAAAACTACGGAGATTTTTGTCTTTCGCAGTCTACCGGAAACTTGTTGGTCTCCTACGAGAATCGCTTGACAGCGGGATGGATGGCACGGCCTTCCAAACCACATTCGACGCAAAACACCTCATTCCAAGTTAGAATATGTCGAATCAATTCGCCTGGTTCACCGACACCTTTTTGGTAGTGTGAATAAGCAATGAATACAAACCGGACCATTCCAGAGCTTTCATACAATGACTCAAAATAATCAGTGTTAAGTGTTTTATTTCATCACATTGATCATGGATGGCTACGAGTTCTAGTTTCCGGACTAGCTGATTTTGAGTACACAGTATGTGTTTGTTCCAACTGATGATGATAGCTTTGTCAAAAGAATGCAGATGAAAGTGTGCGAATAACATTTCGAGGTTCAACCAGAACTGAGTGTTCGTTGATTGTCATTAAGGAAAGAAAACAAAATTCACTCTGCATATTTCAATCCTTTGAAAGCCATCATGGATTTGACCTCACTCATTCTGGCGTCGTCCTGACCAATAGGGTGGACCCACCATGCCATAAGTAACATGAATATGAACCCCAGGATCGTGGACCATTTCACGAGTGACCAGAAGTTGCAGACAATAAGACTTTCTCGTTTTGACCGAAACAAAAATGAAGGCAAACCGGATGCGATTTTCGGCCACAATCCTGCACGTTAAAGAGCCTCGACAACCACAGTTCAAAATGGAAATTCGCTAGCTTGTTGGTTGAATGCAAGAAGGATTTTTTCCAGATCAAAGCTACGATTAATTTGCACGGATCTGGAAGCACAATGGTAACCCCGACCGTCAGGTTACAAAACACCTCTCATTGGAATCTCATTTCAATCGTAAGGCGCAAGAAAGAACAATGAGTAGAAGTAAGAATCAAACTATGATTCTGTAGGTTAGCCTTGCCTAAACAACGAAACGCTACTGACGAATTACCATGTGATTCGTAAATGGACTTACCATGCGGTCTGGCTAAAATCTGACGAAGAAGCACATCGGCATGAGATTGCTGGCCAGAATATCGGATGCGCACACCTGCCGGTGGCAACAACCGCGAAACTGGTCGTGTGCTTCCGGGTGAATTTCATCCATTCATCTATGCACTAAAAGGGCATAATTATTCTCCTAGGGTGGATATGAGTGAGTTCTTTCATTCAGAGAAAGAACAGTTGTCGTTACGCACAAAAAATCGACTATTAGTGTCCGTGTGGCGAATCTTCTGTTCAGTCTACACTTGTGATTTTTGAATCTATTCGAATTCTGCTACATTGCTCATCGTTTTTTCTCTGATTTTGTCGAGAAGTGCAAAGGAAAATGATCGAAAAGTCAATTATGAATATTGTTTTTAATTTCTGAAGGCGCAAGCTTACTGTAACAACTGACGCTTTTTATGCTGAAGCCTGTATGTTCTTGAGCATTGTGTCAGAATGCAGTGTGCTATTTAATTTTTGTTCTATTCTTTCCAGTGAGATTATACGACGAACTAGGTAGTTAGCATGAAAGAATACATGTGAGCTGCTTGGTGCCGAAATGATCGCATAGCATATGAGAATCATGTAGAATTATTAAAATCGTTCAGTCGTCCAACTTTATAGATTCCAGTTCTCTTTGCGTATTGATAAAATTTAAGTAGTTGGAGCACCAGAGATACGGCTGCTTATGTGTAACACTGCTGTGGACCAGCAAACCACAAGTTAAATAGAATTTTGCTTAGTGAAACAGTAGCGAAAAAAGTTCCAATCACTGCAAGCCTTTTAAATGTCTGTTGTTTAAAATAGATGTGTTTAATCGTCTATAAGAGAAGTCCTCGAGGTTATTGTGGTTTGCGCACAAAGACGTGACCGCGTTTGTTGCAACATTCCGTATCCCACATTAATCCGTGTTCTAGTAAATGGTGGTCAGTAAACTTGCGGTTTCTTAGGGATTCTAAACTAGGTAAAAAGTCCACAGCACCAGTTTTAACTCGCCGTTTACGATGCTAAGGATTAGAAATAAATGTAAACTTAAAACGGTTCTTGAACAACGAAATACTCTCCATGATTTCCGAAAGTGTTGTCGAAATAAGCGATGGTAAACTAGTAATAGTCCCTAGGGATGACAGAAGTTCACTTCTGACTGTCTTGTCTAATCAGTTTACATTATTTTTATACATAGAGCTAAAAACGACTTGCGAGTAGTACGCAGGTTTGGGGTTTTCTATACAGGACTCGGCATTTCCCTCTCAGACCTCAGGCAGTCCGGTCAGATTTGATTTTCACCCTTATTAGGCTAAGAACCCGGAATTTCCAAGTGTAAGGCCTGCGCATTGCCACTGGGAAACCAGAATCACTATGTGACTGTTGGAAACACGGGAATGGTTCGACTCGATTTTGGCTTATACACGCAAAGGTATTCAGTGCAGCGGATCAGGACAGATAACGGCCAATAGCTTTTTGTTCAATAAAACTAAAACCAGAAGAATTCGGAGTGGACTAGGAGACTGTTGGTGAGGTTTTGTTTAGCCGATTAGCGACACAGTGACGAAGGACTTTTGGCTGCTCTGATACCAACCACAATCTGGGCATGATATGACCACATTTTATTGATTCCCCACGAATATATAGACAGTTTATGTTGGTTGTTTAAGATTACTTCTATTTTGGTTTACCTTTGATAAACTAAATAATTGCAGTCAGGGAATCTCACAGCTTAGTTTAGTTCGTAAAACAATAATTTTACTCTGGTTTTGGCCGCTACCACGCAGCAACGAACAACAGCGAAAATCAAACCAGAAGACCACGAGACGGAAGAGGTTTAGCGAAAGCAAATATTTTGAGTGCAGGATATCCACTGGCTGTAACATTTATTGCTTTTGGCTGAAGTCTCTAACTGTCGTGTTGAAAAACCTCGTAAGTCATGATCTGATATTCTAAATCAATCTGCATCGGACAGTATCTTGGATAGGATTTTCAGACCTTTTCGCCAAGTTATGAACTGTCAACTTTGATCCAGCTCCTAAGTATTACCATTACGCCGATGATTCGACCTGCAGGTGCGCGCAACACTTGCCCGAGTCATTTTAATTTATTTATACGTAGTCACCATATTGCTGAGCCGATCTCAACACTGTTGCGTGATCTCCGCCGATTATCTATAGGCAGAGGTCACACCCTTTGGTAAATCCCAACCGGTTCATTTAATGTACACGGACAATTCATCCTAGAGGCAACCACCTACTGAGATGCAACATCTGCTTCACACGGTTCCCGACCTACGGGGACATCATCTAACTTTGGACGGATTCAGTCCGTCACCAACACTATGGGTTATGAAGGTCAATAGCCCGTTCAAAACAGGGATATAATATTATTCAAGCTGTGGAGAAAAACCTGCATGCTGTTCGAGACTTTACTCAAAACAGCAACACCACCTGTATATTGTAAATGGGAAGATTTACTGCCTAAGCAAATATCGACGTCAACGTTTCCACATGAGAGTGGGACAGTTTCCATTATTACTCCGATGCAAAGGGGGGAGAGGACAACTATGACGAACTCAGTTGCTCCTTAAAATGTTCTTCCCAACTTTCCAGGTGAACCTCCTAATACCGAACCATTGGATCTCGGGTTCCTCAATCACCTCACTGGCACTGAGCTTCGGTGGCCCAGAACTATTAGTAAGTTGGTTAATGTTGCTACTATCGTCGATAGCCTCGACATTTTGCACTGCTAGCGGTCATTTCTAAGGATCCATTTCGGATGACTTGTGAGAGCTTCACGCATCTTTTTTTGCGGCTCTTACCTTAGAGTTAAGAATGCGATGGCAATCCTCGTTCCAAATAGTTCATACTCTACCTTTAAAGGGAGCTTCTAGTATCCTTGAGTCAGCCTCATACCACCACTTATATTCCGTCAGCTAACAAAACGCCATGGTGTGCTTTCATGTTTCATGAACTGCAGGAGGTATCGGAACCGCGGCAAAATTCTTTGAACCGCCGCTGTTTCCAGGTTTCCAAATTCGGATCAATCACAAGCAACAATTGCATGCGAGAAATTGGTGTGAGCAGACTGGTCTCCGGGGGTCGCAGTCACTATGTAGTAGATCATGACCGCGTATAAGAAACGAACATTCACCTGCCTCTACACACCAATCGCTAACGGCAGCTGATGTTCGTTTCAGCGAGGTCTGAAGATGGAAATTCAGCTTAGATAACTCCTTTTTCTGAACACGCTTTGATTATACTTTCCTGCAGTGTTCAGGTGGCAATCCCAAGTCGTGTTGTGTTACGCACGGATTGCCGGGCTCTTCTGCCTTTCTCTTGGACAGACTAGAATTCAATGATGCAGTCAGGTTATACCATTTCGCGGGTTTGGTGTGAATCACTCGTGACAGACATTTCATTGTAACCACAAAGATGATGCATGCGATAGACCAAAGTTGCGGCTTTTCAACCGATAATATTTTTGAAGCGATTCGCCTTCCAAAATCACGAACTTGATCAACAGCCTGCGCACTAGAGGTTATCAATTTCAAATTTCAGTGAAAGTCAAATGTGTGATTACCAAACACAACCGTAAGCACGTGCCAATACTGTAATTCACGTGCTTCTTTATCTGTGACGCCAGGGGGCCAGGACAATGTGCTTGCAACAGTCGTAGCCTGAAGTTAGCAAACACAGATGCCAGCAGTTTTACTCGTCAGAGTTTGGAGGTTATCACTAATGGATGGTGGAATGAGAAGTATTTTTGCGAGTGACTGAACAATCACATGGCAACTTAATGTGTGGGATAAAATTGGTTATTTCTTATGCAATAAAACTTAATTCGAACGCAATTTGACTGGTTGCGCTACAATTATGTGCCATCCTTATTTCGTTGTTTTCTTGTCGGGTACTTGGTTCAATGATGGTCTTCGTTCCCCCTTACAATTGAGCGAAAACATTGTTGCATAAAAACCATATTGTTTCTCAACATGAACTGGGATCACGCATGGCTGCACCTAAGAGATGCTCCAGGCCATCTAAAAGATGCACTCAGGCTGGCTAGAAGGCAGCTCCTAAATGCACCCATCCAGCCAACATGTCCATTCCGGCATTGTTGAGTACCAACATCCGTTCCCCGTTTACGAAAATGTTGGATCTGTCCCACAGAATTCATTTACCGACCTATGTCCACACTTATGTCACCTGCATACAAGAATCATGGCTAAACCCGGATATCATTGATTCACTCCTGTCGATAGACAGCTTCAGACTGTTTAGGCAGGGCAG
>LUCM01011673.1:61519-85480 GCA_008360955.1 Fasciolopsis buskii | reverse complement strand
GCTAACCGAACTCGGTACACTCGAATGGACAATACAACTTCATACCCGTTGGTCAAATACTCAGGAGTGCTTCAGGGTGCTGCTCTTTCATCGTTTCTCTTCTCTACTTATATCAGCGACTTATCAACTAGATCACCCTGTCATCTGTCTAAGTATGCTGATAATGGAGCCCTCAGGCAAGCCATTTCAACTAACGATGATTTTCAAATGTTTCCAACAACCTATCTCCTATCTACGATTTCTGTGCACGAGCTGGTTTAAATCTAAACTCATCTGAGTGTTTCGAGTGTCCGTTCGCTCTCCCTCCCTCTCTCTCTCTCTCTTGTTCAGCCTACCTAACCGAAACGTTTTTCATCAACTCGTAAACACTTTCCAGGGTTAATTCTTTGAAATATCTATTAGTTACTATTGGTAAAATTCTTAACTGGACTGATCGCATTTCTACTTGTGTTAAGAATCTCCGACGGTTTGTATTTTAATTCAGAAAGCATCGACACTGCAAGGTGAAACAAAGCACCATCTTCTGATTTGTATACTAATGTGGTTTTCAAATCCCTCTCTACCGTTTCCCCCGTAAGTTTTCCAGGTTTTCTTAAAAAACTTTAAAATTTTTCCTTGGGGACTATCAATTATTAGCCGGGTGTCCTACATATCACTAACTGAATTGTTCATTGATCTACGTGACCAGCACTTATCAGCATGTGAAAAATTTGCTCACAAATTTCTTTCAGATTCAACGCATGCTATACACGACGATCTTTCAAAGTGCTGCTCTCATTTTTCAAAAGCATCCGCTTTTCGTTCCATACTCTCTAGAATTAGTTTCTATATGAACTGCAGTGTCCCATATTTTGCACGGATTTTGATAAATCGTGACCGTGTTTTAGCTGAATTCTCGAGCAACTTGTCATAATGTGCTCTGAGTATTCCTTGATACGTTCTTTCTTTTCACATTTTTACAAGGTAATGAGTGCAGATGTTCCCTAATTTTATATTTTACTCTCACTTTTCTGACTGAAATGCGACATTATTTTTGTACGCCAAAGTGTGTACAACACCAGACAATAAATGTTGCTATTTTTAACACATCTCGAGTATTCACCACGCAAGGGGTTAAAGGTTACAATGACCGGAATTGTTGACTGCTATTCGCAGCTCGTCTCATTCTCTAGAAAAAAACTTGACAGCGTTACTAATTCAAGCATACATTCAGCTAGGAACAAACTTCAGTGTGTCATTCATCTACCGATCGGGTTGCTATTTCCGGTATCTCGTTGTCGTTCATTGTTTCGCAATATTTGTCTACCAAACTACATACGTGTAGATATGTTTGTGTATATTAATTTCTCTTTGCATTTTGTCTTCCCGTAAACAGTATTCTCTCGTCCCCGCAGAACTCCTTCCCAGCTAATAAAGGTATGCCAATGAGGCAAGGAAATAGCACTTGAAATGCAATCCATGCGGTGGACTAAAAGTAAAATGAAGCATTCATTTGAGAAACATCAAATCGATAGTCGGTAACACCATGCTCCTTAAGCGCTAAGTGCAAATCAAGCGCACATTTTTCAGCATTCAAAAGCGTGAAGCCGAATGGCAGTCTGATCGCTTAGCGTTTTATTTCAAATGGTTATCTAGGAATGTCTCTCATCCTCAGGCCACGGTAGGCCATTGGAAGGAATCAGCTCTTGGCCCCACATGGTGATACTATTCGCCGAGCAAAGCTGATAAAGCCTTTGAGAATTTCAACCAAAAAAAGGAGGTTTGCTGTTCACTCATTCTGCAATTTCATTTTCAAAGGACATCTTTTTAGTTCCCATGCACAAATCGGGTTCGCATGGTTCCGTCTGCTAGTACATAGTTAAATAATATTATGTGGTTAATGATGAAGCTGAATGCCCAGTGGCTGCCTTCTTCCGGTCAATGGTTGCACTTTAAATGGGGCATTCTCAAGATTCAAAGGAATGAATTCGGCCAGTGAATTAGTTTCACATGATTTAGGCCTAGAAGCGTATCACTGCATGTTAACTTGATGAGTGATGCTGATTATTTCCCAACTGTACAAGATCGACCCTGGAAAACAAGTAACAAATGTGGTGAGGTGAAATAAAAATTACTAGAAAACCAGTCACCGGGGTAGCGATACTCTACCAACTGGGTATAGACAGCTGACTGTTAAAGGATCGCACTTATTATTCCACATCACCATTACTTCGACTACCATATCCTAATCTGATGGCATTTGGTTGCAGTAGCCCCTAACCTCCTACTACAAATGGACCGTATTTTACCATCTCCGAATGATCGGAGTGATTAGCCGCGATCGAACACTCGGATGAAGCTACTGCACCCGCAGAGCTGTTGCCATTTCCCCCTTGTATTACACCACATTGGTAAAAATGCTTCTGGAAAGGAGACCATCATCAATTGTCGCAATCATTCACTAGTCTTTTAAAGTCATCTCAGACGAAATATACACAATGCGGAGTACACGCGCAAGTTCATCTTCGTTTTTAACTCTGTGCTGCATCCATGAAGGGATTCATCATGCAGTTTCAGTACTTAGTTTTAAATGACATGTCCCGAACCAAAAGTAAATAGCGCATGAGCCTGTAGCACGAAGTGTCTCGATGTATACATGCGTTGGTGGGTCGTGTGCTGCCCAAGCCAAAAACTGACATTTAGTCCTCTTCTAGTGTTTTCCGTTATACTCTCCATACTCGGACACAACTGACCCATTTGACAACAGAAATCATGAAATTGCTTTGCTGTTGTCTCGGCCAATCTCATTCTAGTCATCAGAACTGCATATCCTCCAAGACATACGTTGTCAAGTTTATTTGTTAGGTAGCTGTTTTGACAACAAGATGATGTGATTTTGGTCCGTTAACTCATAGGTAAGGAACATTTATGCGATCTGGGGAACGCAAACCCATGAAGAAAAAGCTACCCGACTTGTATGATGTACTTGTTCGGGTGGTAAAAGATTTACCTTTTCCATGTGTTAGGAGATAACAGCTAGGCAAAACAACTGTATACCAGTGATTCACTCCCAAGCTGACCGGGTATTACTCAGGAGTGGCGGAAAATAAAGGATTCAGTTGGAGGTGAATAGCACCAACGAAGTGTCGATAAGAATGTCACTGTGAATGATTAACTGACATGTTCGGTCTCGGTCACCATTTATCCACGAGAGCTGAATTGTCTCATTACCTTCACAATCAAAGTTGTACTTAGCTCAGCACCCTTGCATTGGTTAGAGGTGTCACAAGGGAAACCCATAAATATTTTGCCTGGACTTACTTTATTCCCAGTTTCAGCTGAGTGCGTTAAGGCAGCCCTGTTTACGATCCTATCTGTCCAAAGCATAGCTGTCGTGAGTGATGCAGTTTTATCTGGATAGGGAAATTTCGTGGTATTCGACACGGGAATCATTACAAAAGCATCCAGGTGAGTGCATACTTTCCAGTGGAGTAGGCGTCAACAGTCTATCGTTGTATTTAATTTGAACTTGGGGAGCAGCTCAAAACCCACAATGCACTGAGCGACCTAATGCTTGTTTTACCCAAACCCGGGCTTAAAGTTTCACTGATTGCAGCTCTCTTAAATAGACTGATAAGCAAGTAATTCTTCTTGACATTTTCTTAAGGAGTTTCCAGGATTTACTCGACCATATTCCATTGAGTAAATTGACTCGGCCACCCTTTCCCTGTGAGTTGTCTCGAACGTCATTTTACCTCGTTCTTAAGGATAACGGGGACTGTATAACCCGGCAATCCTAGCTAGTTGCCTGTGTGAATCAAGATGAAACCAACCTCCTTCAATTCTTCTCAAGTAGCAGTTGTTTCGAGCTCAGATTGCTGTCTACGTCTTTGTCGTTAGGATCGTAAGTGAATCCGGTATCCCTTTTCAGTATTGCGAAGGATTCATTGGTGCAATCCCACTGGTTCGTCACCATCTTTTCGCTTTTTCTATCAAGTTTACTCATTATGTCATCTTTGTTAATTATCACATGGTGAATTAGTTCATGAAAGCATTCAATCTCCTACTGCTAAAATGTATCAAATAATCAAGTTCTATAAGTTATATCCAAAGCCTTCGTCGTACTTCGGATACCTGCAGAAAAGTCATCCATCAGTAGGGGTCGATCGTTGAGCTGGCGGACAGTAACCGTGCAAATCAGTGACCGATAGGTGCAACAACGTGTGGTGAAGTTGAACAAACCGTTCAGAGCCTGCCCGGTAGCGTAATGGCTAAGGCGTTCGACTCAGAATCGTTCATTCTTGTTCGCGTTCGCGTCCCAGTTCGGGCGCTGTGGATATGCATTGCTGATGATTCCTAACAAGGATGAAACAGCAGCGCAGTGCTTCCATGGTTTCTTTATGGGGAGTTGAGCGATGATATCACATGGCGAATTATTTCATGAAAATTATCATTTCGTTGTGATTCTCTTTCTGGCCGGTCTTTTAAGTCTTGGTCTGCCTTATCCCTAGAAAAACACCTGTTTAATATAGCAGAGGATACAAGTTTTTCCGTTGTTTTCATGGAGGCTAGCATCTGACCTTCCCTTTGGGAATACAGTGAGTATTTTGACGGTAGAAATGCAGAATTTAGGGTCAGATGATAAAGCTTCAAACATGGTGTTATTCAAATGTGTGCGCATTGCTCAGGATGATGGAGGAGAACACTCTAGAGAGTCCTAGCTTTTTTCTCCTTAATTAATGCATCCAGATCCTTTTCTGTTACGACATTCACAAGGTTAATAGCACAGCACAGAATACCGCAATTGAGCTTTGTATTTAGTCCACAGAATGTTTAGGATGTGACAGTTCTCCTGCATTCTATCGATTTCGAATGCGAATTTTCAAACACCATAACGTTTTGCCGTTTGGACAATCCCGATTTGGCCGGAAAACGTTTCCGTAATATATTTGGTACTGAGCTTTCATCACCCAGTCATACTAAAATTAAAGAGTAGCACTCGATTCAGCCAGTGAAGAAATTCCGAAACTGACACATTTTCTTCCACTTACTGAGGTCCGTCGATTCTTCTGTTTATACCATTTAACGTTGACTAGTTATCAAAGCTAAAATATAATGGTGTTATATCAATTGAGAGTCAAATGTTCGTCAGTATAAGAGTTTCGGGAATGAAGCAAAAAAGTACTGAATATCGAAGTCCATGAAATAAGCACCAGAATACATTCGCATGGACCATGCTTGTTCCCAGTGGAACACTTGTTGATTGGTCCCGCGTCTAATTGACACTATCTTCGTCTTATGCAGACCAGAAAAACAGTATCCGGAATAAGATCATGAGCTCTGTTTCCTTGAGTGTACGAACAAGGCTTTACACTACTACACACGCAAGTCTGATGGCCTAGATAAACTAACATGTTTACCCTAGATTGTTCATTCACGACCATTACTTGCCAAGGCAATCAGTTGCCAAATTCTTGTTTAGATCAACAAGGCTATCACTGACCCTAGTAACAGAAGATTAAACTGAATAAGAAACCCCTGCAATAACGTGTTCAACATGTTTTGTCTGGGTGCAACTTTACATCCCAATGAGAGTGAGCTCTCGAATGGACAAGACTGATTCGAGCCTTTCATGTTCAATGGAAAAATAGTCTTCAGATGAACTGAAAGTAAGTGATGATATAAAAACCAATCACAGCACCAATTACGTGTCATGCTAGTGAGCGCCCTGCAGATTTATATAACAATGAACCCATTCTTATTTATGCTACTTGGTTTGGTAGACCTGTCCAAGAAAATCCATACTACAAAGAATTGTAACCCTGGCTAGCTTTTGGATTCCGTCACTCGAACTAGAGTTCCCTTCCGAGCCAAGGAAAGATCTCCTAGTCTGGGAAAAACAGAGGTGCTTCCATGTTTCCAGACACCATTAAACATGGATGCCCAAAACAGAGATCAAAAGTTCAAATTATTATCTTTTGATATTTCAAATAACTTAAACTTAAGCGGTACCTACAGAATGTGAGTGGAGGAATCACCAGCACCGTTTGAATAAGTCAATATTTCTTGATTTTCTCTGCGGATGACCACTAGATAGTTAGGGCTGTCGTGCTGAGATTAACCGGAAAAAATGATCGTTCACGGTAACTGCACCTGCTCATGATGCAGACTAGGCCATAAATTCTGAACGTAATATGCCTCAAAGTGACAAGGATACATCAGAATAGTGTATTTATTCTACACTAAGCCGGAGTCATTAATTAGCTGTTCTAGGCAGATGAAAGTTTGCAATGGACTACCAAACGACAGTAAATTACGTAATCTGCATCATTAGTAAATACGTGAACCCAACAGAAAACTAAGCAGTAACAGGGGTGCTCTTTTGATAAGGAACGGTTTCCGGTGCCATACTGTCAGCCAAGTAGTGCATCAATGGATATGAAACTGGTCCTGGCTCAGCGACCATAACATATTGCAAATTTTTACCTTATGAAAAAAAACAGATGCTGATGTATAATTCATTTTTCAACTTTCAATCTTGCTCTATCGGAACGAATCCTGACCGTATTCGTTACAGCTATGACACAAAATCTTACCGGTCTTGGGAGCCCAGCTCCGCGCGCCTTAAAAGTGCGAGTGACGATTCTGTGAAGCTATCCGTCCCGTTGTTCCTGTCTAATAGTGTACGAACGTGGCCACAGATTTTATGAAATAATGTTATTTTCTCTCAGCCAGGTTAGACTGTCAGCAAAGCGACTTAATTCTGCTTCCTCACTGATGCAAATGAAAAGAATGGAATCACAAAAAGGCCATAGGATAAGACACGAACCACAAGTTCAATGATTGTGTCTGAACAAGTCGAAAAACACCAATGGTTACACTCACATTCGGATTTATCACCAGAGCCGTGAAACAAGCCTTGGAAAAGATCGCATTAACAAGAATTCGGAAAAAACGTCGGATGGGATGGGTCGATGACAACCGTTATGAAGCGACACTCGCTTATTGAGTGACACAAAATAGCCAACATCTTCAAATACATCAAATTTACTATGAAAATGGAAGACGATGGGAAACTGGCATTTCTTGACCTGCTGGCAAAAATAAAGGCCAGTGTCACATTGGAAACACCAGTAGATCGGAAAAAAAACACAGGCGGACCAAAACTAAGCTCTCACAACAATCACTCAAACAACCACAAAAATTCGTGCATACGAACCTAATGCATGAAAGAAAAAAAAACAAAATTCATAGCAGCTCACCGGAACTGAGAAAACAAGATTTTCCATGGAAACGGGTATCCGACGAATTTCATGAGAAGGACCGAACAAGGAAACTGATCAATGAGGACAGCCAGAACTAAAAATTTACTCTGGCATACAACGAAAACGGATCAGGAGTTATTAAAAGATTGATCTGGCCCCAAGGAATCCTAATGGGTCATAGAATCATTTCGAAACGAAAAGAATAACTAAAACAGGAATGAAAAACATATCATAGAAAGTCAAGCTCGTAAACTGCGACGAAAGCTACATTGGCCAAACGGATAGAGGAGTGTGCACTCGGTGACACGAAAACAAACTGACTACAGACATGATCTGCTTTCGCTTGTGTCTGTCCATGTGGACCAAGAAGGGCACACTTTCAATCTGGATGAGGCTGGAATCCTGGAGCAAAAAATCACAACGCAAACAAGAGAGTTATTGGAAGCCCGAAACTCTTCAAATCACACACACATATCGAATTGGGTCACAAGTAGGGTTGCATAAAGAGCAACCAATCAAATAGAGAAGAAAGCCCGCAATCATGCGGATCCACAATAGTGAATATGAATTACTTATGCGGAAACTACTACGATATCACATGACTAAATAGTCACATGCAGGAAATGGAAACAACGGTTCCAAATGAAGGAATTAGACCACTCAAGTCCAGATTGATTTACCTAAGGTCAAATTTCAGATAAGGAGAGGCCAAGTATTAAGGAAAAAGTCTGGCGGAAAAATCAAGGTCGTTAACAAAATCGAAGATCGAATAGTGATGCACTTATTAAAGTGGAGTAATAACACCGAAGTCGTACGCGCATTGGTGATTTCACCTCGAGCGGTGATGAAACGGCTTCCACCTAGACGACAATCTCAACTATCAAAATCTCACTAAAATACTGTATTCTTGATCCCAAATCCTCCAACTTCACAAATCGGGAAAATTTGTTAATTCCGGCCCCCTATTAGTACGGTTACCTGATCGGTTCACCAACAAAATCTAGGGCACACGACAGGATGCGATAAGATCAAAGCCGGTGGTTAAGAATTTAGGGTTGGAATGAAGTACAGTTCTTTTTTCATAGTCACTTTCCGTGAAGATAAGTGATTCACCAACTAGTTCAATCTGTCGTGTATTTCCCGAATTTTCTTTTCGCTATGCCACGTCAGGTGGCACTTGAAACTGTAGACTGTCATGGCCTTCCTTGCATCTTGTCTTCAACTCGCAACTTCTTCCACTTAACATGGCTTGAAAATTATTTTATCCAAATGTTTCGAATGTCTGTTTTGCTTTTCCTGGCTACCAACCCAGCTGACTACTCTTCGGTCGGCATAGAAAATATTAACGGGGAAAAATTTGTAAACCGTTTAGAACTCAGTAACGCTCAAACTCTGAGGTGGTTATCTCGTATACCCAACTTCGAAAACTGTCGTTCCAAATAACAAGGCTTCGACGGGCCAAGACAAAACAGATTACGCTCTTTTATTTCGTCTGCTAGTGTGTTTTCCTGTCAAATTATTCACTTTCTAATATTTATGCAAGGCTGCAGAGGGACGACTTTGAAATCCATATCGCATATTCGTACAACGTTTCATGGTTGCTCGAAGGGAACCTCAGTTGAACTAACCAACAGAGATCCCACATCTGCCCGACTTTTCAGTAATCTTCCACAACGAATCACGTTATTCACCTATCAAGTTTGCCTTCAAATTTCAACAAATTCATGAGTTTATCCATTCGACTTTCATACTGGAATGCAGACACTCGTGCATGTGCAAGATACTGCGTGCCTCAGCATCTGTCTTTCGAAGGCCCTCAATGATTTGCAAACTACTGCCAGTTGGGAGATCGGATATTGCCAACTAAGGCATTGAAATCTCGACCGAGGGGCTGGAGATCGGAGGATTCGCTATGCAGGTGGGTTGCTGACAAAACCAATTAGTTATGCCATGGTTTAGTCTTTTGGTAAGATTTGTTGAGCAACACAGCCAGGAGACCAATGAGATGTCAATCGAGTTGAATGTAAATCTGATGAAATTGATCGACTCCATACTTAGCAAACGATTAAAAGGGCGGTTCCCGTTCTCGACTTTGAACTAAGAGCCACAGTCCAAAGAAGCTGAATTGATGGAGTAGTCACAAATTCCCCCCCAGGGATCGACAATGATTCGTTTAAAGTGTATGAAATCTGTAAACTAAGGCTCATCAGTTGAGAACCTTTGAACCCAGACAGCAGTTAATATGGGTTGCACTGATAATTTGTAATTATATAAGCATACGACGATCGTTCTCAGGTCATCATAGCCGATTGCTAGAAAAGCTATCCCGTCGAAAACAATGATTCTTTCTTTAATCTTTCTAACTGTCCTCATGCAACTGCTGACTGCCAATCCTAACAGTAAGTGACCTTGGTACCCATCTATGTGCTTGTGTCACGGTTGACAATTTTCAGCTAACTAAAAACCATTGACCGTCCCCGTACACAAAAAACATGTTCGCTTTCACAATTAGGCTGACAGCCTCCTCCTTTTGAATGTAATATAGCGCAAAAGGATAGCACGACTGTAAAAGGATGCATTTTTGAATTTGGTGACAAAATCCTCATAGCTTCGAACGTGTAAGAAAGGATCGTTTTTCGAGAAATTTGCTCATCGCACGCATTGGTTTTTAGATTATTGGAATTAATAAAATTAGCTTGGAATCGTTGTCCGCTTAGCGAAACTCAACAGCGTGCAACTCAGAGCCATTTATTTTATGGTTATCTGTGTTGTTGTATGCAACCAACCGGTTGAACGGAAAAGTGAATTAAGTTAGTGTGGATCCAAAATTAGCAGATAAATCTATGACTAACGCAAAGGCATGTGGCGAGCGATATTTTGACCCAACGGGGAATAATACAGCTTAGTCGCTGGTGTGTACATGTAGCCATCTCCACCATTAGAAAATGCGATAAATAATAGATTGTTTATTAAATGGCATCATTAAATTGTGGCTTGAGAAAGTCGAATCGTCATGAGTTAGCGCTGGTAGACGAAATAATTCAAACTCTCACACGGGTACTACGAGTTTCGTTCTCGTAGAATACAGGGACCAATAAATCTCAGATTATTTTTACGCATCCTAACGTGATGTATGCATACCACAACTTCGTCGTTTCTTCATCCAGTCCACTGTTCCGGTTATCTCGAGTGGTGTGACAAAACTCTGTTTCATCGATGCTGCCGAAACTTGGTCTGCGACTTGGAATCTCCCGGGCATGGCAGATGCGTTGATTGCTACCCTTTGGAACACGGCTGCATGGCAGACAACGAATGCTGCAGCAAGCGATGCCATGTGTTTGCATGCAAACCTCCGCTAAATCAAACGAAAAAGGCTATGAATGGCAGGATCGCCCGGGATTTAACACATCATTAGGTACGGAAACATTCTGGTTCTGACCATCAGCTTGTTTCGATGATGCACAATTTCAAATGTTCTTTATTGTCTGTCATACATTTTCCTTCGCGAATTAAAACTAATTAAACATTATTTGACGGAAAAACGAAATATAACTTATTTCGCAACTTATGCCTATTTTCTGCTTAACCTGAAGGATTTATGCGTTTCTGTTCTGGTAAGATTTGCACGTCAGCTTGCCACTACCGCGCATAAACTCATACCAGATATAAGAAAATGACTCGGTCACCGAGTAACAGAAGTTTGCCAGCAAGCCACAAAACCGCGCGCCTATCCTAAAAGATTCATGGACAGCCCCTGGCCGTGGAAAACACAGACGATGGTATTAAAAACCGGCCTAGTTCAGTAATCGCGTGGCGGTGAAATTGCGCTTCATCGCATCTGCACCCCTGGTATAAATCTAAGACTTCAATTTGACTGTTACTTAATTATTATGCATTCACCTTTGCAGTCCTTCGTTGTGTTCATGAGTACTTTCGGCTAGCATTTGAGGTGTTCTTGAAACAAGATGCACGATAGGTATGGTGACCAAGCTTACATACAAATCCAATTGCAATTTTGCACAAAGGATAAACTTTTCTCTTTATCAGTCATTCCCCGTGTTACCGGGCGGTGATAGGTAGTCCGAAGTGTCCATTTTCTGCAACCTGATTTTCAAGTCAGATTATGTAGAACGTTTGTGATTCAATTGAATAGAGCAGCTAAATTTTCAAACGCCTCTTTACAAAACCATCCAAACGTGCAAACATTTTAGGTGAAGTAAACGACAGATCGTGTGCATCGTAATAACACAACGCATTTGCAGCCAATGCACAATTTGTGGATGGTGGTCTAGTGTGACAATCACCAGCTCTGATTACAACGGCGCTGGGAAATTTACGTAAACGATTTCTTTCTTGCAAGATTCTCATTAGCAACACCTATTAAGCACAGTAATTTTTTGTAGCTTGCGTAGAACAATCGAAACAGTGGCTAAATAGACAAAAAGAAAGCGGCTTCAAGAAAAGGAACATTTCTTACACTTGTTTTTATTTTTGTAGGTCTTTTTCTCTTCCATAACCCAGGTTGTTCACCAAAAGGCATAAAGAATTATCTCACATTTTACACCGTCGGAATGAGCAGAATGAGACCTGGACCTCCGAGTTAGTTATTGTTTATCACAAGTAATCAGGTTGCTCAAGAGTATTTTTACATTAACGATGGACTCACCAATGGCTTGATCGATCTGGAATCAGGTAGGCTAGGCCAACTCCAGTTAATAACATGAACTGACTACTGTTTCTGACAATAAGTGGAGTAGTTTATAAAAGCAAGTTTACGGTTGCTTAAGTTATTTTAAAAATGTGACATTTCATTCATGGGGTAGCATGAAAAGTTTCCAGTATGCACATTAAAGCTTCCAAATCAAATTCAAATGTTACCCGTCTGATCCGTCTAACGTATCACGTCAGCCAATTGTGTGATTTAACACGGCTCATATAAGCCTATATTCAGCTCACCACCAATAGCTATCAGATCAACAGTAGTGCTGCAATCTCATCAGCCGTGAGTATACCATTAGCCTCTTGATGGGACACAAACCCAAGGTGAGTGACCAAGCTTTTTTGGTTGATGAACTAAGGAAGTATACACTCGGTGATCCACCGATAATGATTAGTCATGCAATTGGCAACATGCCTGGAAAGTCCCAAAGTGTATGAAACATCCATACTATTGAGCTGTGATTTTCGTTGGCGAAAAACCTCTCTCCTGCGACTCCAACAGAATTCGATACGTTCAGTTAATGAAAAGATTGTTTTTGAAGGGTTCTACTGATAAAACTACCAATTACCGAGACTTTCAATACTGAAATGGTAAAGACTTGGGTGTGAACCTTTCGAGACTCCAAAGCAAACTACAGGATGCAGTTGAATGTGCAAACAACGTAGCTGCACTTTCCATCAAAGCTGACTCATTTTAATTGCATAACAAGTGCAAGCGATGCACCGTATTCCACAGGGGAACACTTTTAATGGTTTCTTATGAACGGTTCCGCAATGGTTCCATCCAGTTTTAAAGGTTGTTGTTTATGAATTTTACCCATTCAGTCCGGACGTATCCGCTTAGGCTCTGTCCCATATAAGACGTCAATTTGGAGAATCATGGAGTTCAGTCGCCTCCCTGGATCAACCTCCCAGAGTAATTAGCAGAGCATAGCTGACAATTTTTGCTACAGTGATGAGCAAGGGACAAGAGGAAACAGTAAATTCATTAAGTTTCAGTCATTATTTGCGATGTCTGTTTCACGGAATCGATTGTGTAAGACTATTTTTCAGATTAGAAGAGTGATACTGGGGGGCAAATTCATCATCAGTGATTAGGATGCGCTTTCATTTGGCCTTCATCGGTTCATTTTCGTTGTCTCTAGTTGACTTTCTGAGGCAGTCTGTGATTACGGTTAATTCAGATGCACTTACCCATCGTATGTATTCATTCTGATTTAGACTTTAATGAAAATGATATCCTCACTCCCGCTGGTCTTTACAGGACGATAATTACCATAGACGGATCGCGTCGTTTCAAATTCAACTTATATTCATCCATTTGAAACCGACTGAACACCGGCTTAACTAAAAAAGAAGACTCACCTCCTTCACGTTGCATTCCAATTGTTCTTTGCCTTCTTGCACAACAAACCTTTATTTCTGAAAACACTCATGGATAATTTGTGCTAACTGACTGAACTTAGACAATTGTTCCGTATTTAGAACCCTACTACTCATTCTTCGGCAGTTTCGTGGAGATTTTCTTCTATCCTGTTAGCGAGATATAGGTGTGAATTGAAAGCACATAATAGTCGTTCTCGTCTTAAAGCAAGAGGGCACACTAAAAGACAGAACATTCTTCACCTGTTTTTCTAGCAAACCAGACACGAGTCTTGGTCTCCTTTTCATCTCCCGTCGATTTTATCACGGATTTCATAATTGTTTTTTATGCGTACAGTCCTATTTTGTTTGGATGCATTTAGTTACTGTACGTCATATGAAAACAAGATGACCCATTATTTCTGCCCAGAAAAATTGCTTCGCTGTTTTGTTGTTGCTAACTGCGATTAGCTTATTTGGTAAAATAGATGGTTAAGAAATTAAAATCAACGCAGTTCTATTTGACTTCCCTCACAATTGGTCAGAGTTCCTACTACGAATTCTCCGGTGGGGTGGATCTACATCCTGATCGCCTACCTATTAGGGGAAGTAAAAGATGAAGGAAGAAAAAAAGGATAGTTATTTGTTTGTTAAACCACTGTCCAGTAACCCATCAAACAAGACGTTTTTTCAAGAATGGAAAAATGATGACGATAAAACGAAATACGCATTTTTGCAAATTATTTTCGCTTCTATCAGGAGAATGGCGATTCAGGCGGTCTGCCCAAAATTACATTGCGCTGTTCAAATCCCAAAACAGATACAGCTCAAAAACTTCCTAGGATTCAAACCAGAGATAACTACGTGAATTGATGGTTAAAAGTACCGATAATGCTACTAATCGAAGAACGGTCAAGGAAAAAATGATCAAGGAAGTGTCAGAGACCCCCTTCGCAAAAACCCCTGAACAACATACCTTGATTTAGCGTTTTAGAAGAGAAAGTTTTTTGTCTGTCTCAGCGCGCCAGTCGTTGCTGTATACTTTAATTTCATTTGTTTTGAAGCGGCACGGGAGAGCAGAAATTGAAGAGAATGGTTTCACTTGCACTCTATCTATCCGAAAGTCAACGCTGAACTTTCCCTTGAGTGCTTTTCGTTTTAGGGTAGTGTCTAAGATGGCTTAGTGGCAAATCGCCTACTCAGTAAACAGATATTTGCTAGTTTATCTCCGGCCCGTGAATTCGTAATTTAATGAGTGGTGGGTAATTGAATTTTACATTCTACGTAGTCCATTATGCAATGATCATGTTTGCATTGAGAGCTTTTTCCCCCGACATGAGCTTCGTTTTCAAGAGTAGCAGGGGTGGGCTAATTAGGAAACATTTTACACGCCGAGTATTATTGCGTCTATACCAACATCCTTAACACGTTCTCTGGCGACCTGAAATTATTTTGAACACACGCTTATCGGCATCTCAGTCGGAATACAGCAAGCTTCCAAATCTCCTAAATGGACCCAGGAATCTGGGTCTAACTGCGGAAACCGTTAGGTCGTAGAGACCTGAAGAACCTAGATTATCACAGTGGATTTTAAATGCTATCGAAAACTTGCCCGATTCTTCCATGGCAAGGTGAAATTGAAAATCTTGATCACATTTGAATTTGCGTTTAAATAAAATTGTTCTGTTTTCAGTCGTACTTAGGAAGCTATTCTAAATCAATCAGGGTTTAATCAATTGCTCACTTTGGAAAATCCTGGGGAATGATATCATGTGGCCTAATGGTTACTCATTTCTTTCTTCTTGCACAACAATCAATGGAGTATTGTCGATTTTCAATACCATTGAAGTAAATTATGAGCTGTGCTGCACTACTTTCGAGACTCGCTGAACTTTGCAATGAAAATCCCAAATCTAAAAGTAGAATAGCATTCTAATTCCAATGGCTGGAAAACAAATTGGTTCAATTACTGCTTGTTCACTGGACACTTCTGTGTTGATGAAATATCACTAGAAGTGCGAGAAAAGTGGACAAAACCAAGACAATTAGCGTTGGCTCAAAGTCTAAAGCAAAGCAGCACCCTCCAGATTTTCGGGATAAGAAACTGGAGGGAGGGTACATAAACACGACCTTCAAATACGTCATCTATCATACAGCTCATGGCGCGGGACGTATCATGACTGAATCGTCGGATTCGGATCTAGAATAGAAAGAATACACCTCCGACGTCGTTTATTTTATTCGGTTGGTGCAACGTTCATTAGACACTGGGCACTATACGTCAGCCATTCTGTCACAAGAGGAACAAAAGGGGGAAAAACATGAAATTTAAACAATGCGAAATTTCAGATGCATTCTTCTTTACAAATGTTGAAATGAGAATGCTGTATAAATAAAGGATGACAAGAGCAATTGATATTTGCCAAATTTCGTGTTGATATCACTTTGAAATGGAAGTAACTGATAACAAGATGACGCTAAAAATTTCATCAGTCACAAGAATTGTGTAGCTATTCCAGTATGACATAGGCAGGATAAATCAAGTTTCATAGATTTTATTCACTGAATGTTCAAACAAGTCTCTATATAAAGCAAGCAAAACTGGGCTCTGTGATATGGGGTCGCCATAGTCACGTAATGGAATATTAATTAGATCGTATGAATTCTAAGAACTTTAATCAAAGAGCTCAGTGCAGTGACATGACTAAGGAGTTCCGAACACTATGGAACGGTGACAGATTGGAATCGTCAACAGAAGATTAACAGCTCGCCGATTATATGCTGAGTTAGATACTTGTTATTGGCTAAGATTTCCTCAGGCTGCCGGTTGTAGAAGTACTAAGTTTTATTCCAACAAATGTTGAACTTTGAAGGCCAAACACAGCGCGGATCGCAACCGCTTTCCATTATATGAGACTATTTTGTTCTCCAATCCAGCTAGCTGGATAAAAAGGGTCATGCAATTCATGTCGCTCGTATGCTGGGTGGTCAACTACCTCGTCTAGCTAACGCAAGTCCAAATAAAATTGATCACTCTATCCTGGCCTTCGTCGGCATTTGCGGTCTCAAACAACTACATGACGTTCAGACCACTTTACTCAGGATAATTTAAGATTACCCACTTTTGACCAAAGCGACTATCTCGCACGCCCGACAAAATTCTGCGCTGTCCTTCCATCTTGCCTATCCGGTATCTTCTGTCCCTGAGACAGTTTTTGCATTCTGGTTCACCAATCAGTTTCATTCTCACTGGATTTTATCAAGGGCAACGTGGGTAAAGTCTCGTCCATACTGTACTACCCATTAAGTTTACATAGTTGGTCAGTGACCACAACACAGGGATAATCTTAATTCTCTCATTCATTCCTAATCACTGGGGTTTTAAATGGAGTAATCCAGTGAGGTCAGTTGCTCATAGCCAGAGGTTGCAACCATGGGACAGCATGTATTCCATTCCTATTTTGCATCAATCACGAGACCTGAAATGGTAATATTACTACCGATCAAATAAGCAAGTCAACTGCGTGATTTCTGTCGTGCGTACGAAATTGCCTTCCCGATTTCACTGCTTGGTATCGTCACACTCACTACATTATTCACACGTCACTTTCACATGAATGGACGGAATTATTCCTCTCTTTTTTAAGCGATTTCCGAATTTATGTACCTACTCAATTTGGATTCATTTTTATTACCATGCAACTTCAGATACAGTTTTCCGTGACACGAAGAAACCAGCGGATATACTTTGCACCACTTACGCTCACGTTAACCATTTTTACGGTTGTCTTGCACGTGAATGTTCCATTAATATTCTTAAAGTCAACCAGATTACACCTCACGGAATAGATTTTCGTACGCGGCATTTCCATAAGGTAACTACAAAAGTAGCATTCAACTTAAAAAGGCGCTGTCCGCACCTCGCAGTTATACTAATACATGCTGTGAACCGAGAACAGATACTGGTTGAATATACAATGAGCCCAATAAATGCTTCATATTCCCTCCCAGAATCTCAACTTTACTACCTGGGACAGCCGAAAATCCCTACGGTTAGAAAATCATTATGGGGCACCTAAGTTCCCGAGATAGTCTCGCATTTGCAAGTATACTCGGGTTCATGAATTCGTAACTAATCATTGGGCTTTGCTTCCCAGCCTAACTTTAACTTTATTTTACAATTTGGCTCAAATTACTTACTACTGATCTCATAACTAACTAGTGCATTTCACTACAAAATGCAACCAAAAACGTACGCTAAACTGTACGCTATTTTCAACGTCTCAAAACCCATCCAGTTCACTTGACGTCCAATCTAACGACCATAACGTGGCCTTCCTATTAACTCAGTGTGTGCTTTACGACAGCTTTTCCGCTTTTTCTTTAAGCAAAAGATATTCTACCTCCAAGCATGGCAACGAGTACGGTCACAGCAGAGGCTATCCCATCAGCTCCATTTTCATATGTTGCCAGAAAATTTCACGTTTGCTCTTTATTAATTAGCTCAATATTTAACTGTCAAATACACCCGTTGTGTACTTAGTAAGTTACTGAAACTGATGTCCTTCCAATGGACTACATCTACTTTTCGTGAAATATTTATAACAAAATCATTCTTAATAACACTGCCAAACAAGCTACAAAACAAAGCCTGACATTCTCTAAGTTCAACAATTTCAAGTGAAGAGAGTCAAATGACTTCAGGGATTAGAACACTAGTAATACAAAAAAGCAGCGTACGTAAGTTCGATTGTCTAACTTTTAGTGCAATGAAAACATGCTGAAAATAAAATAGAACCTTGATGACGGTATTGTTTTTATCCTGTTTCTGCATGAATAATGGGCATGGCAGTGACAGATATGCAGCCTATTAGGTTTTGGGAACAGCATTTTGGTTGGAGGATTAGTCTTGTTCAGTGATAGTGAGTTGGTCATCCTATAAATCATATTCTCTTAATTCCGTATGGCCTTCGGATTAAAAGAAACCAAATGAGCTCCTTCGAATTCAAATCTGGGTCGTAGACGAATAACAAACTCTTGGTCCTTCTGTAAAAAAAATACTGCGCGCTTGATTAATTGGTGTCATGTGAATTAGGAAACAAATGGAGCACTATGCGCAAATGTTTATTAAGCTTCAACCGTAGAATGAAAGAGTAAAGAAACGCAGTGCCGAGAATATATGTGGTATCATTTGACCTTTTGAATTCATTGACTAATTCTGAGCAGAATTCCGCAATTGAGTGTATTTCAATGATTTTTCTTGTTTTCCCATTTTGCAAGCAAATTCAAACTCGATAGAACCATCTATAGGTGAAATGCTGGCCCATTAGCGCAAAGATTATCGAGCACTGAGAGTAGAAAGCAGCCTCCGTCCATCTTTAGTCAGAGCCATGTGAAGATCAACTGCCCAGCTAAAATTTCAGGATGAATGCACCTGAAATTTTCAGGTCACCCATAGGACAGAGGTTAATAAATAGACGCAATTTACCTCAAAGGGAAATGAGTGAACCCATTTTCTGTCGATTCAGAATTAAATAACTCTTGGTTAGCTGATTTTAGTTTGACTGTCTACCAAGCAGATTGAATGACGAAAGAGAAACGATCAGTTGCGTTGTAATCCAAATGAACTGAGTATCCAGTTTGTCACTAGGTTGGTCCTTCATGGAGTCATCTTACGGCCTATCTCAAAATGGGGTTGTCCTTATGTCCTTGCCTTAATCTGTCAGAAGAAAACGGTTGGTCAGAAATCAATACCGACATAAAGAATGAGTGATTTGTAGGCGGTGTTCTCAATCCACAGTGGTAAAACCAAGGACAGCTCTAAGCGCCGTGTTCATTTCCGAATATTATTGTTGTTACGCAAACGGCCAAACATAACAATATCTATTAACTCATATCTGGTTTAACCAAGCAACTGAAGAAGTCTAGAGATCCACCACTAATTGCAATGAGGGTATTCCGATTGTTTCAAAGCGCACTGAAAACAGAGATATTACCAGCTTGAAAACCTCGCAAAATAATCCCGTTCTTACAAATATCAACAAATATGTCCTCCGGTTGTGCCAACTCCAATAACCATCAGCAAATACAGAACTGGCAATAAAAGATTTCATGTGCAACTCTTCTTTATACTGTGAAGCCCAGCCAAATCACTCAATGCATCCGATCAATCAGCTGCATGATTTTATGTTCTCAAACTTGGGAAAGATTCTGTCTATTCGAGCTGACCTGCTGACTGTGGTTTTCATACGTGAAGTTATTGACTGACCACTTTCTATCAGTATATGAATTCCATGTAGTCTCTGCAAACCGAAGTACAGGAAGGCTTCAACGGATTATTGATCCCGCAGTATCTGAATTGGTCTTTTCGTTGCATTCTACGCCGATCGAGCTCAAATGCCTGTAATATCCACGCTCAGGGTAACCGAGTTCACGGTCTCATTGGGCAGCTGAATTTTGATTGATAAACATATATTAATCCCACGACATGGAAGAGTACTGAGGGAAGGCAAATTTCATTCAAGTGTGGGCAATCTGGTGAAACAAAACTGTCAGAATCCGGTTCTGATCACCGTCTTGGTACTTAGGCTTTGTTTTAAAGCGGAAATATTTTTTCAGCTTCTTCACCGATGTTGCACCGTAGCACTGCTAGTTGATATTCATCGTATTCGGCAAATATAATTATCGTAGTAAAGTTGCAAAAACTCAGTTTTCAACATTTTCATGCCTTTGTTAGTCCATTTCGATCGCTCAGATCTAAGAGCACAGGAGGTAGGTTAATATCTGCGTAGGATAAGCTTGCCAGCATGCCAACCAGAGGCTCACTTCTAATATCCAAAACCATTATTTGGAACGTGAAAATGAGGTGTCTCGTCAGTCAACAAAAATCTCTATCTCCAATTACCACTAATTCTAGTGAGAAAAGCAATTCTAGCAGGTACAAGGTTAACTTATTAGTCAAAAACAAAAAATTTATATCAGTTTGTCATAATCAACCTTCATAGATAGATCCTTCTGTTGACTAATTCGGTCTCTTAATGTTCATCGACTCCCTCATGGGGCGCTTTCGGTCAGATTATCCATGGGCGTAGTCCGTTCGAAGGCATCGGAGCTGTGTTGATCGCTAACCCGGATAATCGTTATGACGAGTAAATGACCTACTATCCGGCTTCAGTGCTTAGGTGAAGTTTATTGTGACTTCCCTCATCTAAACCTTCGAAATGGAATTTAGATGCCAGGACCTCAGCACTTTCGATAAACTTTTTGCGCTTTACTTCAGAGGTTTCACCTAAGACACCGTTGTTCTCAGTGTGGACGTTTGGAAATTCGACGCTTTAGTTCTCCCAATGTCCTGGACAAAAAGTTTAAAAAACAAGTATGGGTCTAATGATGCGAGCTTGATGATTCGTCTCCAGCGCTCCGTGTCAGCTGATTTAAATGATTCTCTTAGGTCTACTCAAAAATAAACGAAGGAAGAGCTCACCGTATGAATGCGTAAATGCTCCCTGTTTCCTCTGCCATGATTCTCCGATCGTGTACACAGGAACTGCCGAGAGCACTATCAGCAATCCAATGCCTATTTCTCTCGGTTTGGCCATCAGTGGTACAATAAGGAGGAAGATACAGACCATCAAAAATGCGAGGGGAATCACTGGTGGAAGTTTGATAGTGCGAGGTATATGCGGGCGAGTTCGTCGAAGCCATAGCAAGGCTAGAGTAGAACGAGTGAAACAGAAAGGATGGACTGGATCTTATCAAAATCTCAAACATTCAGCTTTGCAAGATACGATGTGACAAGCCCGGGTCTTTAATTTCCTCATATAATCTGGTAAAGTTCAACGCTAGTTTGATGAGACTGTTTGGCCGTTTGGACAGTTCGCACCCTATAAAAGCGATAGTGACAATATCATCTGCACGGCAGACGATACCGTAAACAGCACAGGCTGCGTAGATTCAACAAAGCTCACCGGAATGCTCGATTCAAAAAAGAAAATGAAGCAATGGACAAAACAGCATTCCCGACTGTTTGCCTAAATCATTGCACAGACAGTTTCGTGCAGCTGTCCGTACAGAGCAATGCCATTTGGAACGGCCAACAAATTAATTTCAGTAGTCTCGTGCGACTTGAAACAAAACGAAATCTGTTACATTGCTTAGTCAAAATGGCACTAAAACTTTGCACTAAAAATTGATGGGAGCTTCGCTTTCTTAAGGAAATGTTTCGGCAAAAGTGCCTTTTCAAACTTTTCACTGACAAAACAGTCGAACAGCCTCAAAAATGATGCAAGAAAGCGATTGCACAAAAGGAGACCATTTACACTGGCTTGACTTTTCAAGGGAACATTCCAAGAGACGCCACTTACCGCACATCACCCGTGGCTGGTGATAAGACGTACTATGCAGCAAAACTGATAGCTTTGTTAACGTCGAAGCCACTCATGCAGTCACCCCTAAAAGACAGCGTGCCTAATTTTACAGCCTCATTTACCTGTTCCTGCTGGCAGGGTACATCAGTCATACAACCTGATGACTATCCGAACGAGATCGTAAACCCCACCTACCCTAGTTAAACATTGCAGCGATCAAAACTATCAGTATTGCTGCATGTTTACACCTGACTGATTTCAGCCTTTTAACGAAAATGACTGAAGTATTCAAAAAAATCTACCAAGTTCGGAGTAGGCTATCAAAACAGTTGACGTCCCGTGTCTTATCTGCAGGTAAGCGCTGAGATTTCCCTGCCCTGGTCACTACTCCCGAAAATTTCGATTCCAATAGAGATCTGAATCGCAGTGCGGACGGCGTCCTCGCAACTTAAAACTTTAGCCGAAAACTTCTTCATACATAAATGCAAACGCACACATCAGCGAACACAATGGACACTATGCTTGGACTACTGTAATCGTAACCTATCACTCTACCTATCAGTTACTTTAAATCAGTTAATTTATGTATCCATGTGATTGCGAATAACTGGAAAAGAGCTTGTCCGTCACATTGCATTGTTTCTCAATAATTAACATTCGCTTACACTAACAATCCTCCGAATCTGTTAATTGGCATTTTGACTTGGTTAACAGATCTACTGACAGTCGTCAAACATGGTTAATCGATACCGCATTAAAGATTTCTCAGATCGAAATAGTGAAGTGCTGTAGTTTGTATGCCGATGAGGCGAATTTCATGTTTGTTGATTTCAACCGCTTCAGACTATTCTGAGAAATTCCTCGGAATTAGATTGGTAGGATACAAGTTATTGAGAATGCTGCTGGTTGGTGAGTTTGATGATGTCTCGGTAAATTTTATTGCCTCCTTAAAAGAAGACGACTACATGAATATTAGGAATATTCAAATCGTCTACCCATTGAATAAACTGACCGAAAATTTACATCGTATAAAATCCTTTGATCGGTGCATAAAAAGACAGGTTCCTCATAATAGCTTCATTTCACAAAACACAATGTTTGCAGCTATTATGTTTGCGACTGAGAAGGCATTTTCGACTGAATATTAACTTGGAAAGTCTCCCCGCGGTAATCAGAAAGTTGATTCATTATTACGCCAACGAACAACGCTGGTCCAGCCAAATACACATTTCCATGTCACTTCTTACCCTGAAATAAAAACCGCACTCCAATATGGCTGGGTTTCATGAGGTTGAACAACCATTTGGAACCTAATAAACATAACCTGAAATATGTGAATATTATTTCTGTGAGCACCATGCAAGGAAAGTGATTGGTTTCCAATGAATTTATCAGGATACCCTGGGCACTTACCGAGGACACTTCCAGCCACGGAAAGCCATTGAACGAACGATAGGTAATTGACCAAAACGCCCATATCCGGTAGTAAAAGCATGACAAGACTCAAAAAAGAAGTGAACAGAATGGCAGGCACTGGAATCTTACGCTTCACGTGAATCATTCCTAAAATGGGCGGCAATTGGCCTTCACGAGCACCTACGAAGTTCAGCCTGACAAAAGATAGGTAAAATAAATGGGCCACAGTACTGTTGCGCTCCGGTCAAGGCAAGGCTGTTTAAACCGATCTACTATTTTTGAGAAAAACAAGAAAACAAAGGGTGTGTGAAAATCAGCATCGAATGACGTCAGCATTGTATAGGAAAATCGAGGTGCATGTATTGCCTTATATTGTGAGTGATATAATGTTAATAACAGCGTTGTTGGCTGATGTAATTCGCCAACGTTCAGACTACCTCGGGTAGTCTTTCTCAAGGTAAGATTAACTATAAAATAATTGAGGGAACGTTCACATGCCAACGAATGTTCAGTTATTTGTGTGTGTGCTTTGAACTGTGGACCGAGGGAGAGATTAATTGCCCTTCACGTCATGCGTCGCCGTGGTGGTGAGGTCAACTAGCGTGGTGACCTTTGGAATGTTTGTTTCTCAAAGTTGTTAGGGCTGTCCATATCTCCGAAATCTCTGCCCCGTCGTTCCGATTGATGCATGTGGAGTGGACGGTTATCACCAGAGCCTCGGCAAATTTACGTTCAGTACAGGTTCTGAATCCAGGTTGGAGTACTTTAGTGTTTTTCATAATCTACATTGTGTGCCTCTTCTATGGCATGCAGAGCGATAGCTTAATCGCACTCGAGTTTTGATAAGGTTGCCT
>LUCM01011673.1:14440-59270 GCA_008360955.1 Fasciolopsis buskii | reverse complement strand
AGGCAACCTTATCAAAACTCGAGTGCGATTAAGCTATCGCTCTGCATGCCATAGAAGAGGCACACAATGTAGATTATGAAAAACACTAAAGTACTCCAACGTGGATTCAGAACCTGTACTGAACGTAAATTTGCCGAGGCTCTGGTGATAACCGTCCTCTCCACATGCATCAATCGGAACGACGGGCAGAGATTTCGGAGATATGGACAGCCCTAACAACTTTGAGAAACAAACATTCCAAAGGTCACCACGCTAGTTGACCTCACCACCACGGCGACGCATGACGTGAAGGGCAATTAATCTCTCCCTCGGTCCACAGTTCAAAGCACACACACAAATAACTGAACATTCGTTGGCATGTGAACGTTCCCTCAATTATTTTATAGTAAATCTTACCTTGAGAAAGACTACCCAAGGTAGTCCGAACGTTGGCGAATTACATCAGCCAACAACGCTGTCATTATCATTATATCACTCACAATATACAAGTTTCCCTAGCTAGAAATTTTGAAACTTTCAGAATGCACATACAGGATCTCACTTCCATGATCACTTCTTGTCGAATGATACGTCTTCAGATGGTCGTAGTCAGACGGGCTTTGAGATATCTCTGAACAAGACAACCTAGCATCCACCGTTAGACTGGATCCCAGTTATTAGATGTCTGTACGCAGGTCGTTTGGATGATTCGTTACGTGTCAATAGCAGTCGACTGAAGCGTCGTTGTTCGTTCCTTGTGTCTGTATATACACCCACTTAATGCTGCTCCCGTGAAGCCAAATACGAATTCTTCCGGGACTTATCGCGATTACTCAGCAGTGTTTTCAGCGGACGTTGTTTTAATTGCTGGTGATTTTAACACCCAACGTGGCTACTTAGCGAAGTCGGAAGGGTATATCGGAGGCAGATTTTCTGGCCCAACAGATCGGACCGACAACGGCGATCGTTTCATCCAATTTCGTAGTCATCACAGACTGTTACTTGCAAACACCAGTTTTTGTCATGAACATCAACATTGGCTCACCTGGAGCTCTCTCCCCCTTGACCGCACAGCGTTGGACTCAGATTAATAGCATTGCCATCGGTCAACGGTGGCGTGGATCACTCGGGGATTGTCCGTCATTCTCTCCCACTCCCGTGGACTCAGAATATGCTTTGCTTCGAGTGCATTTTCATTTGCGCCTAGAGCGTGGTCACACCAACAAAAAGCCCCTTGTGTGGCACAGCTCATTCTAGATGATGACCAGCAACTACAGTTCTAGTGGGAACTCTCAGTGCGGTTGACTTAACAACACAATGCCTAGGTTCCTAGGGAGCACTGTCAGCAGATCAAAGATGCTCAACACTCAGCGGCGACTGCCACACAAGACTCCTTGCCACATAAATATCAGAAACAATGATTATTCTCGACTTCAGCTGCACTGTTAGATTCTCGCAGATCCTTTCCCCAGGATGCAACGTATAAATAGATGCGTAGACCCCTGAGACGTCAACTGCTCAAGAGTTTGAGAAATAACCGAGAACAGCGGTGGATAGGAAGTTGTACGGGGAATTTGTGCTTCGCGACCCTAAAGTTTATTTGTCTACAGTTCCATTCCATATTCAGTGAGAACAACATCTCGAGTCTCTAATAACTCAGAGCTCACTTTACCAAATCTGGCACCAACCACCAAACCATTTCAATAAGCAGAAACACGCAAACTCAGTTGCACGAGAACTGAGGGACATTTAAAGACATCTAATAACCATATCGTGATCACAGAACACTTTCACTTTCGGTTTCTGCACCTATCAAGGTTGATGGCGACATTAAGCCGAATGGTTTATTGTCTCCAACTAACACCTGGGTGAACATCCCGGACGCCAAATGCAGCTGCGCAGGCCAGGCCACTGGTTAACGTTTCATAACATCTCACGTCATTGAACAGTCACCTTGATTCATGCTTCAACCATTTCCCGACTTGCTGAACAGCGCACAATAAATCAGCTATTTTTGGGCATGCGCGAAATGTTTATGTTTGTTTGGCCTACTCTCCACTGTGGCTCAGTAAATTGCGACTAATCTCTGGGCTGCAGACGAAATTCTCCCACCGCATTCTACTAATCTCTTGAAGACATCGGTTTCCAAATACGGGAAATCTTTGCATATCTACTGCCCACAAAAGCCCTGCATGGCGTCTCTGAATTTCATGCTACTATAGAAAATTGATATTTCCCTGAGTACCAGATGACTCGCTAACGCCACAGATATCTCAGTTTGATTAAATTCAGTCAAGTTCTCTGCATGCCTGAAGGCACTGCGACCGATATACGAGCACAAGATGGGATACAAATACCCAAGGTACCGATTCTACCCACCTTACCTCATAAGAACGAGTTTCGGTTTCGAGCCTATCTAGTCCTACAACACCATTATACACTTCTAAGGTGCAAAACCTACTTCAGCCTACCTACATGATCGTTCAGACAATCGAGAAATACCTGAACATTACTTGGATCTTTACTCACTGGCACGACATTGTCCGCATATTCGAGGTCACACAAATTCCTAGCCGAGCAAATATCAACGGTACTATTCTCTCATGAAGATAGGACTCTCTCCACACTTGGAATGTTTCTGTTACCGTTCGCCAAATAAGCTGATCCCTAAAGTGTTCTACCCAAAGCCGCATCCGAACGAATAATGAACGGGACCCAAACTAACAGTAGACGTGGGCTCGCATAATCAGAGTGATCCCGAAGCCACCCTAACCACGAGCGCTTAAAACCGAATGAGCGGGCACATTAACAGTGAAACGGGAGAATGGGGTGCGGATGCGGGTTCTTGTATACATGTTTCGAAAACAACATGAATCTAATTTAAGAATCACACGTGATCTATCGAGGGCAGCTTGTTTTTCAATGTCATTGGGCATGAGGACGTTGAAGAAAGCCAAGTGAAATGAACGATTAGGCTTAAGTAACAAGTGCAAGCTATTTTGTCCCCTTCTTTTAATGCCGCCAGTGAATAGATCTACATAGCTGCAATTCTTTGTGTCATTTTGCGCGGTCTTTGTATCGGAAGAACAAAAATTAGGAAAGTTCCCCACATAAAGGTCCCTAGACTTATTCAAGCAAGTAATACTTGTCAGCTGCCCACACCGCGGAAATGGCTTTCCTTTGTGAACTCCAACCGGAGTATCTGACTATGGCAGCTGAGTTACGGTACCCTTTTCTAGCAGATAGTAACAGCAAAAGGTTTGGTTTTTGTAAACATCTCGGCTGAACACTTTTAGTCACGGAGATTACTCGAAGCCTACTCATTTTTCTAAGTCGAATAAGCGGCGGATCACAATAAGCATCGCCTTGTTTGTGCTAGGTGAGTTTACCTATTTTATGAAATTGGTTCTCTGAAGTGTTTTAATGTGTCGTGGACAGAAAAAAATCAGTTCATTCTTGCTATAATTACTGACCTGCAATTTACGCAGTCTTATGTCTCATTCGCTAAAGTGCGGCCTAATCTATTCGAACGATGTCGCTTTGAATCTAATCAATTTATTTTCTTACGCTCAACATTAAATGCGGATCTGTTGTATCATCTAATTATTGTTGGTACTTCGTTGCACCGTGTTTTTCTAGAAGTCGTTAATCCCTAACCGGTACCTTATGGCGCAAAACGAAGCGTACTTGTATGAAATCCTTGGTTCAATAATATGAAACTAGAACAAACCTTGTGACTTGTGTTGGCTCATTTGGACTTTATATATCTATTTCAACATTAGTATCAACGGTATGAACATGTTACCACTGGAACTATGACGTAACGAGGTTTTACGTCATGCTGATATCTGAAACACAAACTGCTCACATAATTTGTCCCAGAAAAGTTTGCGGATCTTCAAAAATGTTTCCGCAGAGTAAAGGATAAATTGACGAAATTTCTGTTTTGGGTTTTGCAAGTGGCTCTCATCCAGAGTTCCAAAGCTAGCAATAAAAGAGAATACCGTTGTGAACAGAATACTAAAAACCAGGGGAAGTAATAACCCATTTGCGAGGTACGTCCAAATAAAGGCGTTACTTATTACTTTCAGACTAAAAAGTTATCTTGTCCAACCAGAGACGTTCGAACACCAAGGATCATTTTTTTGATTGGGATAAATGTTGTCTAGAGTATGTATGCAGCATGGGTCCTTATTTTGAAGGGCAAAATTGATTATTTTACAAGATGTCTACGAGCATTATTTCAGAAGCAACTGACAACATAAAACGGAATTGGAAAACAAGCTGCAGAGTTTAACGTCTTTTACATTTCATCCAGTACCATTTACGATCAATCCAAATCGCTGTGAACAACAGTCGAAATTCACCATATAAATACTGGCATCCACTTTTGAAATTTAATCATGAATTCCTGTAATGTTTTGATAATGATAATTAATGGACCTTTTCCTCAAGCCTTTAAAAAGCTGCTTAATACGTTAGAAGTATGAATGACAATACTCTGTGTATGGGTAATACGTTGGGATTACCAACAGCTTTCTTTGCGCGAGTTGATCGGTAACCAAGAGGACAATAAAGTTTCAATCGCACAGCTTAAAGGTTTTCCACTGATAGAATTCGAGCCGGAAATGACGAATCAGGAAGCAAACAAATTAGATTACACCATTACGCAGAATGGTGTTAACTGGTCCCATGAACACTAACAAAAGACCTCCAGACTTTCATCATCGTATTCGAAGAAGGGTTTGTGATAAGTGAGTAGAGAGGGTACACGTCCAATTTGGTGGATTTCACCAAATAGCCTGTGTTTGACTCTATAACAGAACTACGATCAGCACGACTTAGAATTTAGTCATGCACAGGACCTCAAAACTAGTAACCAGACAATTTGTGATTCTAATATGGCTTCTATCAAATAAGAGGAGCGTTTAATTATTTGATGATAAAATAAGGCACTTCGGATTAAAAGCAGAAAAGGTATACCTTGCCTAGAAAACAAAGAAATATCCCTCTGCGAGAAACATACAATGAAGCTGTCCTATCACGGACAATTTGAAAGAAATCCAGGAGACCGGATACCTTTTCGGCTCAGATGCCCCTGGAATTGCGTTTTATTTGTAGTAAATCTATTGATACTTTGAAAGCCCTAAAATTTGTACTCGATGCATCTATGGAATGGAATTCTTTCTGTGATTGAAAATAACCAAAACGCACCGCCCAGATGTGAACAACAATCCATTGACACCACCAAAACAGGATAGCGAGACGGAGACTGGAATGATCCATGCAAACCGTCCGTAGATGCGGCCCGCAAACGTCTGCAGATAGATTGAAACACTCATAAATTTGAAATTGATGAGAATGTCGAAGAAAGTTACGAACACAACACCGGTTGGAAACTAAGAAAGACAACGCGATGGTTATACAGATTTTTCAGCTTGAGTAGCTAACTCTTCTCATTCACCACTAATGAACAATTCTCAAGTTAGACTGCTGTGTTGATTATTATGGAAGTGAGCAAATGAGAAATGCCAAATAACGTGACCTGAAGCAAGGAGCTAATAAACGTTTGCTGATATGACCCGAAAAACCAAGTGAATTAGTAATAAGTTTTTCAGGCATTGGATGAGCCTCAAACATTGGCAGTGAACTCAAGAAAAACAATAAAAGAGACTCCAACTCTAGTGTGAGTTATCATAAAGCGTCAAATGTTTCGTCCACTGACAATTAACTGACTTACATATTTCGTTCTGTACGCAGGTTTACCACGAAAAGGTCATCTTCGTAAGAGTTCGTCATTGTGAGCGGCAGTTATTGGCCCAGAAAATTTAGTGACGAGTAGCTGCTATACATGGCATTACTAAATTTCAGTGAAGCGATGGAAGCTAGCCCGGTTAACCAAATAGCTAAGACGTTCGACTCAAACACATGTCCAAGCATGGCGTCGCAGCACGAGCATTACAGGCATATATTGCAGACGGTTACCAAACAGGATGAAACGTATCCAGTATTTCCATGGTTTCCACTTGCATACAGCATATCATGATTTATTGAGCTAATCGGACTGTCAGGATGCGTGTGCAGATAAGTGAGGATATAATGCGCCTCTTGATGTGATATAAGGCAACTACGTTACTTATGTCTAACTATCCGTTTAATGACTGCCAGTACTGTCTTTTAGCGGGTGAAATTGCAAGGTAAACCTGTCACTCCATTATGAAGTCCAATAAGAATTTCTGATAAACAATCACTCCCGAAAGAAGATCTAAAGAATAGCTTTTCCCTTCAAGCTCTGACGATCTCAAGTTTCCCAGGTTTTTGATCCGTCATGTGACTTTGAACACATTTATCTGAAGAGCTATTAGTTCAAAGTTTACTAGTAACGCCGTGATGTTCGTTTTTCGATGCCGGATTCAAGCATCTTACCAGATTTCTCTCCCAATCCAGAAACAAAATCGTGAAGGTTTTTGTAACAAGACTCAGATCTTTCTGCACCAAACGCCGATGTATAGGGACGGTTTTTTTATTCATTGGTGCATCTAAGGCAGCAATATGTTAGCTCATTTCTGCTTTTACCGTAAACTGGATAAATTAATAAACAGCTTTTAATTGTTGTAACATTTGCACGGGGCGTTTTGAGTCAATGACACTTGATTGTTTCTAACGGGTTGAGGATGGAAGTGAGAGCTTGAAATGATGTCCTTTGGTCGATGTGGTTAGTTATTAGTATAAAGGAAACTACTGATGCAGAACCTAGAGAGAACTCCAGATATAAGCCACTTTTTCGTCGATAGGTATTTATTTTGAACAGAAACGGCAAGCAGAGAACAAACATTAGGAGAATTTCCCAAGGAAATTCAGCCGGTAGCACTGTGTCAGTAACAATTTCGGTTATGTATTTTACCATAAGATCCATAGTTTTAACAAGGGACACTATTCCAAAGTGCTATTGGATCAACCGGAATGACTCCGTTATTCAAAACCACATTTTGCGGCATTCACACAACAAGGCAGGTCTAAAACATTCAGCGCGCAAAGGGGCTTTCGCGGTGGTTCTAAACACAAACGGTTTGCCTGAGTATTAAAAAAGCTACACGGAACTGATTATTGACAGGGCAAGGAGTGCGGATTGTTCAGCACAGGAACATTTTGGCGAGCCATTAAAACTTGGGTTAGAAAAATTTTGTAATCTACACCTACTCACACAGTCCTTTGACCACCCAACCATAGCCATTGTTCAGGTGCGCGCCCTAAATTTCACCTCTCAAATTCCTAAGGCAAACTCACAAATTTTTAAAAATTTTAGTCGTATGACTTGTGTTTTTGTTACCACGAATACATTTTTGTCTGGATCTAAATAAAACTAACATTTCAGAAGCGGCAGCGTCTTGGTTAGAAAAGTAATGGAAAAGTTAAAGCATTTTGTAATCTACAAATGCCCACTTGTGTTTGTATGCATAGTTATGCCCGCAACATCGCGATGAATGCGGGTTTATAGACTTCTACAGTCTCAATTTTTTAGATCTAACTTATAGACATAGAAATGTATGCGCAGGCATTTACGCAGTACAAAACAGATGCCTCTATGCGGCATCTGATTAGAGACCTAAACTTTATTCCACTCCTTTGCATGTTGACTATGGGAATCTTATCAAAATTATTCACGAATATGCATGCAATGTGAGAAAATCCATAGCTCGGAAGGCTGGAAGACACCATAACCCCGACGATACGTGGCATGATCCTTGTCATTTGGTCGACAAATGTTTTTGGTATTTTGTTCCAAGCTTGTCTTGCGAAATTTCACAAATCAAATATCTGGAAACTCAGTCCTTAGCATTTGTCTTAAATAGTTTCATATCCCTCAAACTTAGGTTGTATCTAGGGGAGCAAGCAAAATAGTATACAACAAAATGTAATTGTTGCCGTTCTTATGGACATGCGTTTTCGCCGTGGAAGACTAGATTGGGTAGTATTGATAGTTGATCTACTTTTTCTTCTCGAGGTTTTTCTTTCGTCACTCACTATTCCAATGAGTTACGCAGACTCCGTCATGTTAGCACTCCCGAATCGATTCTCAGAATATTCTTCCGTTGACCGACGGCATTTTGGCTATGGAGAATAGAAAATCCAAATGTTCCACAATTGGTTAGCTTATCACATGTTCTTTTCTTTCATCTTGCCATTTTCGAACGGCGACTTACTATCAGGGATAAGGTAGCCCTTCATCCACAAGCTCACAGTCCAGCGTGTCACAAATCGAATACTGAAGTAACGCGAAATGAGTTGTCTGAGAGCCATATCTAGATGGCGGCAATAGCCGACTGTCCGACATAGAGCTATCCAATCGGATGAAGTAAACCACGTTCTTGTGACTCCGAGGTACGCTAGCCCAAATCGCTTGACAAGAAACGCGAAACCCAAAACCGAAGGTTCAAAGAGATCTCTTGGAACAATAACCAATTTGCGCTTGTGGATTAATGTATGTACGTGGATATATTGCAGGTCAAAGATGCCTGCTCTTCCTCACAGCCCAAATTCGAAAAGACGGTGTTCTTTTTCGCTCAGCTGGCTGGAAAGATTATAAAATTTAGATTAAGAGATTTAATGGTCTTGTGGCCACTAGAGAAAATAAAAAGCCGAGGCTAACACTGGCCTGGAATAGTGGCCAACCTGACCTACACGGAAACATAGTATGCGAATCAGTCAGCATGAATACTTGCACGAGCAACTCAAAGATGCGACCTGCAAACGAGTTATGAGTACGTGACTCATGCGAAGGGTCACTTTATCTTAAATATACTGATACTGAGAAATACATTAAGTATTAACAAATATTTGCAAAGCCGATAGGAACAAAATAGTGCACAAAGCAGGATTTGATGAGGTGCTCAGTTAACGTTTGCTGTCGTCTTGTTTAGGTGATTTGAAAATGCAGTATTTTGACAGCTCTAAAGTAATATCATACGAACCAGCAGAGTGAAGCAGTTTCTATACAACTGTTTGACCAGTTACTAGGTGAACTCACCACAGCTACTGCATTTGATTCGAGGATCTCAAGCGGCCGAAGCACCGTGAAGTAGGCCATATTGGACAGCACGTAGATTATGGTGACAATTGATAAGCTGATGAAAATAGCCCGGGGAAGATTTCTAGAGAGCGAAAGAAACCATCAAAGCGTCAATGCACAGTGCTAAATTGACCTGGAAATGGACTGAAAAATCTGCTTTAAACCATTCACGTCACCTGCATATGTGCAATTGCCGATCAAAGGACTAAATTTTTAGTCCAGTAGTCTAGAACCTTTTATTTTAAAGGAAATTACAAAGTGTACTATTAGACCTTCAATGCATTACATGAAAATGTCTTTGGTTATTGAGAATTCGACTGTGTGCAGTGTGACTTTGGATTTACAGAAATAGGCTTTCTACCACAGAAACCACTATTATTACGATGATATAAAACTGTCGTCACAAAGGAGTTCATAATTAGATTCATTCCATAAATCCATTGTTTGTTTCTTATTGAACTTCTGGTATGCATCGCGCGTTTGTTATTATTTCCAATCCAAAATCTAGGTCGTCGCTGGTACAAACATGACTGTCAGCATCCATGGCGATATCACCGATTGATCAGGTAGTCAACAGATTCTCTCAAGCAGATGTTGACTGGACTATCAACGAAACTGAAGAGGTCACTACTTAAATTAACTGAGCTGCTTTTTGTTGGCAATTATAGTCTCCAATGATTCAGTATTCCATGTGAACAACCTTTGCTGAATATCTTGGCTTTTGGACGTTTAGGTTTCACGTTCACAACCTTCCGCTGCCAGTCTCTTGAGTATTTGCAACATTTAAATGGCCATATGTTTCTTCGTAACTCGCAGCAAAAATTTTGCATGCTCTAGAAAAGAACCGAAGATTTCTATTGTTAAAAACCGATTGTCGAAAGTCCTCGCAGAGGAGTTGTCTTCTGTCTTGAGGTACGGCTGCTACAACACAGCTGACGGTTTGATTCACCACATTCAGCTTGCTTTTAGTAAACGGAATTGAATCAGCTGCCTGGTAGGCTGTACGTATCAGTGCTGTTAAAAACTACTGGTATTTGGATGAAGAGGAACGATTGTCGGAGTATGAACAGGTCTAAAGATGTGATTCTGAAGCAGGACAGCAGCTCCTTGCTAGCTACCTTGTAGAGTTACAGAGGTCTAGGGGTTCACACATTGTTCTTTTGTTGCTGAGTGATGTTTTGCTGTGATGAAACAGTGCTGAGTTACTAGCGCTGAGAAATACAAAACCGAAAAGATGGTTAGTTTTGCTTTGAATCAACCGGGATTTTCTATTGAGACAGGCAAATTTTTCAGTTTATCATGGAGATTTCGAATTACACCTCTTTTTCCAGTTTATTCAGGTTCTTTGGTGCTGTATCGAAATTAGAGCCAAGTGTGGGGACTCAGGTCTCTGCTGCCTAAAGTAACATGACTTAGGGTTATGCACCTGTCGGGTTCGGATATATGTCATTTTATCTGTTCACGGTATGCGCCCAAAGAAGCGAAGGAATTTAGTCAAGAAATACTGAATGAAACGGTTATCAGGTTACGTTTATTTAAGCCCATGGCCGAAACAGACCCCGATGTGATGCAATAAAATCAGCACCGAGAGAGGTGGTATTTCTTAAGGTGTAATTCAATCCTCTCCACTTGCTTAACCATCGATTGCAAAAGCCCACGTCTGCCTTGGGTAGGACGTTTCGAGCCGTACATTAATTGATTCCGACAACCAGGAGGATTGGTCTAGACAAGCGCGAAGGTAATCCTCTGGTGAATGTTGTCTCTCACGTTATACATCAGTTCACCTGCAACTGCTGTGACGATTGCATTGGCAGAACAAACCGGTAACTTTCACAACGGATATCAGAACATATCTTTAAGTAGCTGGTAAAGTCAATGACTCAAGGCACAACTGCTAGTTATCGGGGCCATAATCCTGAGACACGTATCGCCGAGCATTTGCTTACAACATTACACAAAGTTAATCCAGTTTTCATTGCGTACTCTAATTCTGTGCGCCCAGAAACTACAGGTTTAACCAATTCAGATATCTTGAATTTGAGTTCACTTCGACGAATTGTACATACTTCTTACTGCGTACGTTCACTATAATAAACAAGCCCAATTCCTATAAACAGAACGCTGCTTTATGTAGCAGACTGAAAAAAGTAAATCCTAATGGTAACATTTGGCCATCTTTCCCTTTTTTCTATTCTAGTGAGTTGGATAAAGCGAACACAGTGCATATATGTACCTTTTTAGGGAATTCGTTTTTTCACCGTCCAAGATGCATATACCACAAAAACAAAAATATAGAATACCTATTTCCCCTTATCATTCATCATCCGCTATCCATTTACTTATTCCCTGAGTTTAGTTCCTTTCAACTTGTGCGATCACTGACGTTGTATCAAAGTGCTATGACTGTGGTTACTATCATACGACACGAACTGCTCAAAAGGATAAATAAAACAGGAATGATGAAAGATCGATGGCAAAATAACTAGTTGAAAAACGACCCGGTAGGGGAGAGATTTTAGATCCAAAATTGCCACTGACCGCTCACTGTCTTCAACCGTCGTCCGCGGATGTTGTGGACCCCAACCCCAACCCAACTAGCCACCTCCTCCCATCTTCCAACGGACACCTGCCTCATAGCGCAGCATGCGAGGCAATCTTTCTGTGGGCATCGGAAAAACATGTCCTATCCAAGTTAACCCATTCGGATTTCGAGCGTGTTCTAAAAATTGTATCCTGAGTCCTAGTAAGTTGCGCCACATTTCCCGAACACAGTTAAACTCTCTGAATCCAGCTTCGTAAATGTGAAATTTTCTGGGTTTTGCCAAAAACCTATACAGTGCTTTTACTTGTCACTGGTTTGTGCGTGACTCCAGGCTAAGACCCACTTCAAGTGCCTCAGACTCATTAGTTTGATGACTGTGATACAGCAAACAAAAATAGACCAGCATCTTTGCTGTTCCACTGACAACCGTTTGTTCCGGATTCGCAACGTAGTGCAAATGCAATAGGTTTTTGCTGATAAGGAGTTCTGTCAACTGAAAGCCGGATCTACATTTTGCCGCGCTTATCGAAAATGATATTGGTAATGATGATACTTAAGAAATAATTTAAAACCCTCCTTTTTCATACAATGGGAACCATTTATGTTAGGTGGCACAATTGGTACAACGAATACCAGAAAACCCGGTCTTCCAGTGTATTGTCATTAACTTAGTTAGATTAAATCAATCTGTTGCACATGAGACCTGATTTCAAGTAGGTCTTGATTTTAATAATTCAACTATATGTTGATAACGCTTTGTTGATGAAAGCGCGATGCTGTCATGAATTGCTTAGTTATACCTAATAAATCTTACAAATTCATGTGGCAAGGAGAAACGTCCTTTAATTCCTGTAATTCAGAACTGGATCCTTTTTTTCTAGGCACTGCCAAAGCATGGTGAATGTTCTACTCGGCACCAATAACTGTTAGTTCAACTCAGTTTAAAAAAAAACAGATCCCATTTTTCTATTACGTGGCTGACCGGTGCACAAAAAAACAATAAGTACTGCACTTGTATGAACCTACTTTATTTTTTGTGGCAATGATTCACAGGGAGCAGAAGATCCGTGCAACAAAAATAATTAGGACAACATTAATGAACGCATTTCCTAATTTTCAAGAGGCTTACCGTTATCAGTACAGTATGAGTGAATTGTTTATGAATCTAATACTTAAATGAACTTAAAAATAGGAGTACGAAAGGGCTTACTGGCTCGGCTTGATTTGCCTACTGAGTGCTTCCGTAAGGACTGTTAGATTTATTCATCTTTATGAAAATGAACGCTCCTCCCAACACATTACACTCGATCATATTTGCAAACTGGTCACAGTGTTCTGCGTCACATCAATCTGCAGATTTTCATTTCAAATAAAATTCAGTTACTACTGGAAACCCGAAAATATGTTTCGAATAATATCGCTCAAAGTTCTCCAGTTTTCTTTCTTACTAAGTGTCGAATAGTTGAATAAGCAAAAGTGAGAATTCTATTTTTCTTTCACTTTAGGTTAGGCTGCATTTATTAGACAGCTAAAGAAAATTTTATTCATCTATCCGTATACTACTGAGGGGAAAAACCAATACACTCGGGCCCTGTGTCCCCTTTCTGAAAGTTAAGCTTGCCTAACCGACGAAAAATCCTCCGACGAATTACTATGTGATTCTTAAATGGACTTATCATTCATTCACGCTCCAAAAGATTCACATGGGATTTTAGTCAGAAACTAAGAAATGAGCGTACTAGTATAGAGATGATTAGACAGGAGGGTACCAGGATAAGCACTTCTGAAGAGCGGCAATAACCGCGAAACCGATCGTGTGCTTCCAGGGAAATTTTGTTTATCCAACAGTATGCGAAGCATATTACTAAGAATTAAGAAATATTTGTTTCGGATAGTGGAAGTAAAAATGAAACGACTGCAAAAGAAGAATGCGCAACTTAGTTCACTCCGTGAAACATTTTCTTAAGAAGAACGGAAGCATTTCGGTTCTAATTGATGCAGCAAGTAGAGCAAAGTTTGGGTGCACCACCGTTATTTCAAAATATGAGGAAAAGTTTTTGCGCGTTACTGACCCTTTTTGTAATCTAGATACAAACTTGTGGCCATGGTTTGAAAATGTATGTCGACAATAAATCCAAGAAAAACTGCACCCCCCCCACCCAAGAGAATCCACCAAACGGTCTGATGAAACGAAATGGAAATTACGTCACTGGCGGTGGCTGAATGGATAAGTTCGTGGCGTTTGGACGTGGAGATCGCGAGTTCGAATCCTCCTAACGCCGATCAACTTCCCCACTTGGCGTCCCTCTGCTGGCCGCGGCCCTCTTCCTGAATAATGATGTACATTGTTATTTCATTAATAAAAAGGAATTAAAAGATAAAAGAAAAATAAAAGGAATGAGTGTACAGAAGCCAACTGGATTCAAATGCAGTGCAATAAATTGTATTACAGTAAACTGCGTTGTCCTTGTGATATTTATATGTCACTACCTCTTCAACGGACGAAATATTCCATTGGGATGTGATTGTGTCGTTTGCCATTCCACACTACACATCTAGGCTGTATGGTGGTACCCAATAATCCATCACGGTTTGCGAGTTCTGGAAATTTGTAAATGTATTACTTCTTCCGGCAATGTCGCGCATATCATAAGAATGCAGAAAATAAATAAGGTGAACACCACTGAAGTTGCAAACTGCATTTGTTTTAAACCTAAGCAACGAGGCATTTTTTGCTAATCCAATCATATCATTCCTCAAAAGATAAACCAATTTTAAACTTACCAAGATCTTATAGCTCTAAATTATTATTTGAACCCTAAATATCATTCACCACACTAACCAAAACAAAATTTCAGTTCTAGATTACATTTTACTGATTAAAAAAATTTTAAGTGAACCCTAAAGACTTGCCAATTAAACAAAAGTAAAGTTCAACTCTGTTAGAATGCTGATTTTAGTTGTGAAATTGCACGTTTTATTGAAAATTTCGGGAAAATAATGTGATTACGGCATTGGGAATTTCAGTGACCGCGCATGAAAACACGATTTTCACACGTCTTTTTGGTTGACATCAATTGATTTCAAGTTATTCCGAAGATTACATTGTTTCTAAACCATGTGAAAAAGCACCTGGCAAACAGATTTGATCAAAGTACTATCTTATCTCACAAATCGTTTATATGATGACAACAGTCAGTCAGTCGTATGTGATCCAAACAGATGATGCTGAATGGACGTTTTTGAACCCGTAAATATCAGGGCGTTGCAATCATAATCTAACCTGAGCATGGGGATTGGAGGAAGAGTGGGCAGTTCAACCAATCTGTTTGTCATTCTATCAAGTCGTCAACTAGCAGATGCACAAGAGAGGGCAGAAATTCGAATGATGGCATAGGGTAACAATCTGTGAACTTCGTCGGTGTTGCAATCGTGATTGAAGTTATCCATCTCCGACCAGGGTGGTCTCATGGTATACACCAGCTCATTTTTGGTCTCATAAATTCACATTGAGCATTCGCACAACGATAACTTCATCGATCTCTATTTTCCGAGATTTTATTATTTTTCATACATCCTCTTCACAAAACGGTATGTGTTATCCAGTTCTACTAGGTGTCGGTATTCGAGTGGGGAGATTATGACCGATCTGGAAACAATTATTCTGCCCTAGTAGATGTCCGCACAGCTATTGCTGTTTGATAAGTTAAAATAAACGTCTGCCCTTCCACCCATGTATGTGACACTACATGTCCACATGGGTTGATAGAAAACTGTTGCGTAAGCCAAAAAGTAACGAATTATCCTCACTAATAATGGCGGGTGTAGTTAAGAATTGACATTTAGATCTGGCCTCTTTAAGTGTGACCCCGACAATAGTATATGAAAACACACCTCCAATCAACTGGTACTTCAACTTTATGCGGAAAATTAATGAATAAGATTGTCCTAGCTACGTCTGGTAAATTTGATGCTGTCCATGTGTGCTTCCTACTGTAAAGTTTAACTTTATCTGGATATTCGATACCAAACAAAAACGCGTAGTTTTTGTGGTTCTGTGCTCAATTTCTTCTGAGTCCATGTCTCCAGTCCGTAATTTTAGGAACTTTAGCAAGTTTCATTATGGCCAATGAGTGCAAAACTGCAAAAGCTGGTGCTCCCACAAATTCATGTAAATTTTTTTTGAAATCGCTTTTGGATTTACCCATCTGAAAGCCCTATTAGACACACCTAAAAAGATAAGTCGTTATCCGATTCCAACTCAGTGGAGAAATTTATTTTAACCTAGGCTTCTTTAGGCTTATCAGAGTCCCACCAGTGACTTCGTGTTGAATGGCCATGCAAACAATATCATTTACATACCAAACATGGTGATAGAAATCTCGACTCGTTCCCTAACAAATATCCTCAGACCAAATGCACATAAACGGGATCAAAGAGGAATTTGATCGCGAATCCGCCTTTCTATGCAGAACGAATTTTTCCCTAATTGAAATTTCAAGGTAAAAATACATTTTAACAACAAATCCTCTGAGTTCCCTGTAGAAATTTCTAAAAAATGTGCTTCGGTTTGATGCAGAGACAAAATTCATTGTATTCATTTTCACCAGGTTTGCTAACAGATAAACAGCGTCAAGTCAGAAATTAAATCGAAAGAATATAGAGCAATGTCTTGAGAATTTAAAGTCGGAAACATTTACTCTACTCTACGTGTTGCAACATCAGTCATGAGTGTGTTCGATATTCATAGAAAAATGCAACTGCTTTTAGCTAAATCGATTCGCGCACTACTATGGATTATGCATTTCACGAATATTATTCCACGATATTTGCAACGGCTAGTTGGAGTTGAAAATAAACTCCCTACCAATGAGTGTTTTGAGAACACTTTTTTAAGGCATCTGTATACTCCTTATCTGTGAGTTTTTAGGCCCATGCAGGAAAGTGGGTAGCAAAGTGAGCTGCAGCATGAAGGCGACACATGGTCTAACTGCTCGCAGGTTGAGCCTTTATATTTGCACGTATCGTTCTATTGAACAGCATTTTTCACCGATTCCCGTGGATTACACTGTCTGACTTCTGGTCAAATTATATAACCTGTTGTACAAAAGGGGCACATTTAAAAGTTACTATTTTCATTTGAAAATGAAGAAGGGGAAGACGAAGAAGTTTCTTGTGCATTTTAGACTATAGTCCTTGTAGCAGTGTCAAGCAAATTACTTTCTTTGTTAGGACAAACCTCACAACAATTACAACAAAAAATTGCCGCAATGCTCACAACGCCACTCTGTGAGTACACAGAAATAACGAATGAAGTTAAGGATATTGGTTTACTTCATGCATTTCAAGCCCAATGACTCAGAAGGATTCATAACATGGAACAGGGCAGCAAACCTGAACCACGAATACCGGATCGAAAAAAAGGTTGTCACGTTATCAAATGTAGCCCTTATCTCCCAAATGGACTCCGTTCAGTATTTTTCGGGGGTATTTGCCTAACTCCAGATAAAAATGAACTGAAAGCATTTTCTTATATACTAATAACTTCAGGAACATCTCAGGAATCCGTTGCCGTGTTTAGCGTGTCTTAGAAAGCTCCAGGTTTCGGGACACAGGAAACTGCAACTAAAAGCCTGATGATCATTCAAAGATCAGAACGCTTATCTTAGCTTCAAAACTGAACAATGAAGCTTGTCCGTTTGTATGGCTGCAGCAACACTAATGAGCCACCTGAGGTAGAACTCACATTTTTCGGAAGGAGCTTAAGTACTGGATACTGGCTCAGACAGGAACCTGTATGACTTCGAATTTGTGGATTACTTTGTGCTACTGAGAGATGGAGACGAAAAGGTTGGTGCGTTTGGGATGGGTTTTGTACTTTCGAAGTATAAAATAGTGTTATAAGACTGGATAGGCCCGAAGTCGAGACTTGTCGTTGCAATAGAACAGCTAGAAGTAGACAGATCTGGTAACTTGAGTGGTTGTATCTCGCCTTGTGGTCGCACATAAGTTTCAGTGTTTTCACGCATGCAAAAAGACCGACTGGTTTATGCTAACTTGCGGCATCTATTTCGTGGCTTTTAAGAGCAGAATATATGAGAATCCTTTTGGTGTTTGAACACCTATGTATTCGTAGTATCTGTGGGATATGGTGAGATGATTTTGTGAGTGACTCATAAGTAGGGAGTAAATCGCTGGGTCCCAGGCTCTAGTCTTCAGAAAAGGCGCTAAATCAGAACAGGTTGAAGTGGTTGAGACAAGTTTAGCGCAGGACCACGGAACGGCTATCTCGTCGTACACCGTTCTTCGAAGAAGGTAATGGTTAAGGAATGGTTCAGTGTGGTCAATTGATTACAAGATATGAAAACCACCAATGGACTGTCTCGTTTAGATTCAGTTAGACTGCTGGTTGGGGTCCTCCAAATCCTCGAAGAATGGTTACAGACAATGGGTGGTGTATTTCAGTGCCGCTGTTAGTGAAGCTTTTGCATTCGTGATTTTTCTTCCTTGTGGTTCTCCAATTTGCTATTTTTCAGTTCGTCTTTCATTATTCCTCATTCTTTTTCTTGTCCACTAGATGGGGCCGTGAGATAGCAATCAAAGCTGCAGAACGTTGGTGCGAGGTTAATTGTTATCCAAATCAAATCATACTGGGAACCCCTGTAGCAGTAGTTCCTGACAGTAAACTGTGCTGTGAATGCTAAATTTAAGCCCCAGTGATCTGTTAGGTTTTTCCGTGGAACGAATATTTTCAATAGATACCAGACAACCTAGGAGATTCGTGACACATGGAGATCTGCTTGTACCAAGGAAGGAGTGTGTCCTATTATCCATCCAAAGTGAAATCTGCTTCGGATTTTTTTGTGGGTGTAACCACAATGGCTAACCGTTTTGCATCCTAATGTAATGCTTACATTTTGACCACAATATATTGGCCAGACGAGTGAAACAGTTGAAAGTAAAATGATAAAGAACACAAAAGTGTAATGGGGGAACATTCTCCCTAACTTTGAAAGAATGCTTTTTCTCGTCCCAATCGAAAACAGAGATCATCAGAATCGTGCTATTAAAGCATACTATTTTGGTGTAAGGGGCCTTTAGCTTAGTTAATCAGAGTTATTCGGCAACCATTTGGGGCGAGGGCTCCTGGAAGCCACAGTCGTCTTTGAAATAATGCTGAGTTTCTCGCTGAAATTACCTAGTCTACCTGGCATTCCAGGCACCCTTTGGCAAACCTGTTATAATAATGTAGAAAGTCTTTGCCACAGAATGTGAAGATCACTGCCGGTTGAGTAGTGAAACAAAATAAATATAATCACTATTTGCAGACAGCAAATAGAATATTCACGAAAGGGAGTCATAATCATCCTTTTAATTCAACTATTCTCTATTTTCAGGTGATGATGCACATAGGTAATTTAACTCTTGTGTGAAGCAAGCAGTCTTTATCAGACTCAACTCTCTCATGCTCGTAACCCAAATGCAGACTGATTCGCAGAGACTCGTGACACCGGATTGGTCTGTGTGGGGGAATCAAGCCCTCGTGTGTAACCATATATATATAATATTTATCAGTATTTATATAAATAACCAGACATTTTACCTCAGCTGCGAGAGTTTACAAATCTCGGACTATTCGTGTCCCATTACCAATCAGTTCTTCGAGGAAGATCACCGATATCTCGCCGTCATACTCATCTCGAAAGCTTGACTCGCGCTATGCGGAGTGGCCTACTTCGCCAATAGTCAAACAAATACGGCCGTGACGTCGTCGAGATTGCGAGTCCAGGTCTGTTCTGAGTTCGTCTCGTCGTCGATCACTCCACAGCCTGCTTGGCAGCGCCCCTTCCTGAATGTATGGAGTACTATTCGTTGTTCAATAGGGAAGAGGAGCAGAGAGCAGAGATATGAATGAAACGATATACAGACAGCTTGTTCGAGGGGTAGCATAGACTTAGCATTTCTGGAAAAATGGATTCCTTTGTGTTCTCAAGGTTTCTCTTCGTAATCCACTCTTCCAATAAGATAAGTAGTTTTGCCGTGTTCACAGACTAAAATCCAAACTCCAAAACTCATCCGTTGACCTACTACATTTCGGTAACGAAGAGTAGAGAAATTAAGTGTTCCGCACATTATTAGTCTATCAGATATTCTCACTCTCTAATATCACCATTCAGAATAGTGAAGATGTTGTCATCAGTATGGGTTAGGCTGTGCTTTATGCAAAGTACTCAGGTAAATGTCCAGAACAGTACCGGCGATCTCACTCACACAGTAGGCTTTAACTAAACGCCAACCTGAAGTCGTGGCAGGTGCCAACTAGCCCACATAAGAAAAATCGATCTGCACAGGTAATCAAACACATCTGCGGGTAACAGTTAGAGGAGCTTGTCCGAACCACATGCCAAGAAGTTATTCTACTGCTTCCACACGAGAATAAAGCACTTCAGTGAAGACAGGATGCATATTTTAGCATTGCATGCAGGTAAATATACATATATATATATATACATATATATGTATAAATATATACATATATATATGTTCATGTTCATAAATGTGCATATGCTTTCAATCCAACCATTTTCTTCAACTCCTCTGGAACGGCGGCTTATGACAACGAAATTGAGTCTACTGACTGTTTGCTTTGTTGGATACGTACAAAATCTGAGCCACGAGCAAGCTGAATTGTATAATTCCAGATAACGTAACTCACTCGTGATTGAAAAGTTAAAACAACTGAGAAACAATGGGTTTTACTTTGTCAACTGTAACGTCTCGCTAAGTAAAATGACGAGCAGTTTAAACTCCAATTTTTCGGTCATTTTTATACAATGACAGCCCACATTTTTTGTGCCGTGGGTGCGCGCTTGTACGAGTAGATCCTGTATGTTTTCAATGTGGGTGTGGTGAGATTACGCTGGTCAGCACAGAAAAACAGCTAATGGGAGCCGTAACGACAACCGGTCGTGAAATCCAAACATTCCTCGAAGGTAATTGGACGGAATGGATTCCACCAATCGGGATATTTCCAACTTTGTATATAAATCCACGAACTGTAAATATAATCCGAACTTATTCCCTTTCCGTTGTTGTCTTCTTGTTAACCTCATTAGCATGGCTTGGATCAAAGCCAGTTCAGTACTTACTGGTAACGAATACCCATTCGTTTCCGTGGCCGACCCAAGTACTGCAGTGGTTTGCGACCGGCTAAGTTCAATTCAGTGGTCTTACCATAAGGTGACTGCAATCTATAGAAGATAATTTGGCAAACAGTTGAATTGTCATTCTGAACGACTGCGAACCATTGCCGGATTTCCTAATACAACGGATGGCTATTTGTTTTCTTCCTGTAACGACTAACTGTGGTTTACCCTCTACAGGAGTGGTACCCCAGACTAACAGAAGGCGACAAAAGAAACCCCAAAGACCAAAATTCACCTCAGTAATGGAAACAACGGTTCAGATTACCGAGACTGTGTTAACTAAACATTTTTCATGGCTTATCATTACATCGTCCCTTCGGTATCCCATACTGTACAAACTCTGACTGATTTTTTGAACCACTCAGTATTTTGAGCAACACCACTAATTGTCGATCTCATCTTCCATTTTTGGGGACAAGCTGTAAAGTGTAGCAATCGACAAGCAAACTTTGCGTTTACTGTTAACTGTAAAAACGTCTGCAGATTTATCCTACTGACTATTCTGTTAGCAGCACCCTACTCGTTTTTTTGGATACTTGCATCGTTTCCCACAAGAACCCACGGAAATCACTCGCAGATTTTAATGTCTAGGAAAGTTTATCTAACGCTTACCTCCAAGACTTAAACATCCAATGCTTTCTTGATCTTAGTTTCATCAAGACTGAGATTTGCTCCATTCTTATCTTTTGGTACTTGATGGATTGCCAATCCTAACCAGACCACATGATCCGCTAAAACTTTGCTCACAACCATTAGAAATGTAAACAGTGGTTAGTATCACGTGACCGAGAATACTTGATTTTGTTCCGAGTTATCCCATACCGTAGGAGTTCAAAACGAAGTGTATTAAATTCACCCATTCTATTTTTAGCTCAATGCAAAAATTCTCCCATCAAGGTAACATGCAAATCCGAGCACCAATCAGTTTTATCTCTGATGTTATCGAAACTTCTCTACCTGTGCACTAAGGTTCGCAACTGGATGCTAATCATGGATGGTACGATCTAAGCTAGAACGAAACAATCCGGAAGGTGAATATATTCGCAATGGTAATAATACTGGTCAGACAGTCAGGAAAACCACTGGTTAGAGCCGACATAGTTATTAGTTATTATCGAATCCATATGACTTACAAATCCCAAGGTCAGCACTCCGTCCTTTTATAATCTTATCACCTGCTAATGCCGCAGCAAGTGCTGGAATAATAGACGAAATTGAATTATGCCCTATCTTTTGGGTGATAGTAGACTAATCGACAGTAAGAATTGATAGACATTTAAGAGCACTCTAGGAGTTCGTTTTTAGATACCAATAGACTTCATGTTCCCAGTTTCTCCTTGCTAAAGCAAGCCCGAGAAGCAAACTAAACGTGCTTCTAGCTAGGGTACAAATTCTGTCCACGAAAAATGAAATAGATTGTTTCTGAATCCCCATTACTGATTGTTTGCGGTTCACTATTTTTTTCCTTCATATGATGGTAGATGCAAAACTGGGACATCATTTCAAAAATAACAAAATTTCTCCGTCCGACAGATATAATGGATCAGACCTAGCGACTCTGATCATAAGTTTCATGTTTTCTTCCTAATTTACTGGTGAAACAGAAGGAAATTAACATGGTAGCAGGAAATTTTATTTTATTTTGGAGTCCAGTTATCGCAACTGATCTTCTACTCCTGTTTATACAAAACCGATATCACTGTTTATGTATTTTCCAGAGAATGCTTCTAGTTTCAAAGTAGTAAAAACCGATGAAGAACGGAAACCAAAAAACTGAGGTACGATGGGAAATCTAAATCCAGCTGGTTATGGAAAATGCACTACAGAAACCAAGCAATAGCAAATTGCATAATAATCACTAACCATACAATCATAATTTAGAATAAATCTCCACAGTTTTATTATTTGGAGGTTTATATTTGTAACAAATTACTATTGCTATTCCAAATAATTCACAACACAAGGAAAAATCCCCGCAACTCAAAGCCAACTTAAGTTAAAAGCTGCGAAACCATCTGCCAATAAGTTTACTAGAAATGTTTACAAGTGTATTCGTTGGGCCAGCCCATTTGGAATGCCAAGTTTTTGCAACAGTTAGTGATTTGTGGATTTTTATCCCATTTTTGGTGACGGGCTTTGAAGTGTACCAATAAATACTGCGTAAATTTATTTCCTAACGAAGTATTCACATAGCGGATTTTTCGGTTGTCTAACTTGGCAAAGATTAAGAGTCGATTCAGAATTCAGATCCACTGAGAAAAAGCACAGTATTCAGTAGTGTGAAATAAAGCGATTTGGTATTTTCGAAAACATGCATGTTGCACCACATTAAACTCTTCAAAATGTTGAACCATGAACGACGAATATAGATCAAAACAATAAACATGCATTGCTGTTTGATTCACTAACTTTGCTGGGTCTTCCAATTCCTCCGAGACAATGTTGAGAGTTTGCCTGCAAAACGGTAAGAAAAACAAGAACGATTACCTAATATTTTTGCAAAGAACCTTCATCAGGAACAAGGTGACAGCGTTGGCAAAAGTGAACCTGTTGTCCACTCAGAATACGCCACAGAAACCAAAAACTGTTCACAATAACCAGTCTGAGTTTTGTATTTCTAGCATACGTGAAGTAAACGGGACGATAGTCATCCGAGCAAAGCTCACATTTGAATGCCTCGAACTGGGAACCTGAATTCATTTTCTGCACGATGGCTTTTTCCGACCAGATGGTTAGTTTGTACTGCAGCACTAAAGTCAGTCCTTGGCGTTGCGCGCAAAAGACGGGCGGAGGTTCCTAGTGTGCGAACATCAGTGTCGTTGCGGTGTCTCTTAAAAATTGTTTATGAGCTGCCTTGGTAACTCAAAATCGAGACGTTAATTACGCAGTCACGGAGCACAGTCAACCGAAAAGGGCCTGAATGCGGACAGATTAAAGTGATTGGTGCAAATGTGAGACTTACGTGCAGATCAGTTCCATAGGTACAGGCTATTCACTGGTGCAGGCAATGAGTGGAGAACATCTGAAGGTGGTCAGTTCATAACGATCAGAAAACCCATGAAAATCTTAACCAGTAAATTATCTCAAGTGGGTTCAGTTGGCTCACTTGGTTAAGGGCCCCGAAGTCCTCCAACATCAAGGCACAGTGCATCTGACTTCTGATACTATAATTTTTTCAATAATGCTCGGTGTTGCGAGGTAGTAACCAGAGCACGTTAGTGTACGGCAGTGGTGGTGCAGACCGAACTGAACCAAGTTCTTCCTCTCTCTGACAGCACACAACATTTGTTTCAGATTAACTAAGCCAAACAAATGTTTTCAAAAAGCTTCTGATCAAAAATTGTCAAGTGTAGCCAGGCTGCAATCAAAAGCCACTTTAGTACAACTGAAATAATGATTAGAACTTAAGGCACCTTCCGCTGCTTTCGAAGGATGTATACCGTTGCATCACTCACATTTAGTCTTGTTCTCAAAAGGTTTTATACTCTGAAATAAGCCCCAGACATGTGAGCCACGGTACAAACCAGCCTAGTAAACATTTGTGAAATTATTTTATTCAATAACTTACAAAAGATATACAGTCGATGAAATTGGTTAAAAATGACATATTTATTCATAGACTGATAACAGTTCTGTTGAACTTGGGTCCTATAATTTCCTAATGCGTCTCTACAAAAAAAACGGAATAAACAACATGCAAGGAGTCATACAATTTAGCTTAAATTGATGGGACTGGAAGAAAATAGTCTTCTGAAGTTTCACTTCATAGCCCATCAACTTCAGTCTTTTAGAAAATTGCGGACATGTGAACTCGTTGCTGCCAAGTATTCTATGGATTAAATATTGCCACGCAGTTCAGTGAAACCGGAAGAACTACTTAATAAGAATTAATCTCAATCAACATTGCTTTGTGTGCTTAGGCTGCAGACCTCACATGAGCTACGTCCTCGTCAGACCAAAGTCCACGAGAGGACAAACGCGAAAGCAAAATATTGCATTCTTCCACTCGACCTTTCGGCAACTGACGCAGACTATAATCAAGTTGTTACCCAACCCCATCTTCATTACTGCAATCAGTATGAAAACACTGATCTCGTTGACCAAGCATTCAACTCACCAGCCCGCGAAAGCAAAAAGGCCAGAATAAAATGCCAACGCAATGTCCGATGCACCAATTGGTTTTGAGGAGAAAAAATCCTCGAAGTTTCCGCCCCGACCTAAATTTGTGAACAAACAAAGAATGTAAACCAGATGATAGCGGAAAACCAACACTCAATGAAAAACCGATCACATTTTGTTTTTGTTATGGCTTTAATTGGCAAGTTTTGTTGTTTTGTAGCTGAACTGCAACATCTACAATAGCGATGTATTTGGGTTTATCAGTTTATTGACAATGAAGAAATTGATTGGGGCAAATTTTCCTGCTTAATGACCAAGAGTACACTGATCAAACAGATCTGCTCTAAACTTGAGATGCATTCCAGCGTTGCTCCGTAATAAGACGCAGTCCATTTCGGCAATAGAAGTGGCAAAGTTTCGTTTTAGTCCGTAAAAAATCTAGGATACAACAACCTCAAAACAATTACAAGAATATTGCAAAAAACCGGGATTTTTTGCTCCGTAAACATAGGTGGACAACAACACCGAATACTTCATAAGTTCTCAAACACCATTGTGCCTACAGACCGAGTCAGCGAGAGAAAGTATTTCGGACAATCCGACACAAATCAGTTGATACTGAAAAAATACTGACGGGACCAAGTAAACGACACATGGACTATGACTCTGATCCACCGAACGCCTGACAGAAAGGTTAACATTAAGCCATTGGCCCAATCGGGGACAAAATCAAAGGTGACTTGATAGTCCTCACGACCACAAGTGAGCACTGCGTCGCTTCAAATGAAGATCGGGAAAGAGACAGTGAATGTGAGATTGAAGGCAACCAGCCAGTCAGCTTTGATATTTACACGTAAACGCAAAGTTACTGGCTGATAAAACTTTGAGAACTCCTGACCTGAGCTTCAAAACCCCTACATTCAAAATAGTTGAAAAAACGTGCATCGCCTGTGGTTAATAAACGATAGTAATATTTTCCAATCAGAAGACGTTTGATCATCCAACCATGGTTAAGTGAGACAAGATTCAATCTACAACTGAGACGACCTGTTTAAATCGTTGGAGCTATTCCAAAATAGAGATCGGCGGTGGGCCGTGCGCAAATGGCTTATGTGTCAAACACGTCAGAAAACAATGCTCCTTATTTACTTTCATATGCCCACCGAAGAACAGCTCGAAAACAATATTTCTTCACCGAAATGGCCACGGGTCTAACGTCCCATCTTATCAAAAGAATTGTCAACTTCTGCCTCAAAGAGTGTGGATTTTCTACTGCATTAAAATCTTGCATAAGTGGCCTAGCTGCAGTTGAATTTTTCATAAGAATCTATGAACAGTCTATTGGAAATTTTCGAGCAGATTCAGTTCAACAAAATTCCTCAGAGGTAATATTCATATCACTTGGGAATCATCTCAGATCCATCTTTACAGGTGACATTTTTATTTTCATTAAGCAGAAGAGTTAGCTGGTTTTATTCTTCCGAACCGGTAGGTCACTCATATGGTTACAAAATTGATATAATCATTAGTTCCCCATGGAAGTAAAAATTTCTTGTTTGTGGCATTTTATTTTGAACATATGTAAATGCATACACATATGACGTTTTTAAAGAAAAACGGTTTTCGCATTGTGTTGATAGGTTTCGATGCATGTGACCGCCTCTGGGCAAGAAACGTTTCATTACCAAACAAAGCTTTAATTGTGTCCTCTGTGCTCGTCTGTAATATTAGCGATTTTATTCCCGGTTCTGAGTTTGAATTTCAGAGGCAAGATGACCCGAAAACCACTCATCTATGGTAATTTTCTGCCCAACACACCCAATTTCGGCAACGTGACCTCGTAAATTTAATTCTCTTCGTATTCATGGGACTAAACTAGCGAAATTACGATATGCTGTCAAGGTTAACCGAATGCCAACAAACAGAAGTTTTAGAGCTACGTTTGAGAATGTAAAAAGACAAAATTAGAATCCTCTCGATCAAAGTACAAATTTCATTCAGTTTGCCAATTCAGGGTCATCCACACGGAGGTTTATCAGTGTTAAAAGATTATAGTTGGTAGCCTGCAGCCTGTGTATCGTCATGTAGGTTTGATTGTATAAGAATTGGTGCTAGCTGAACCACTCACCGGGCTTCGACCGACAATGAGTATTTTTGATTCTGTGGATTCCAGGATGGCCATCCTACTTCTCCATTGCTTCCCAAATGCATAATAGAGTAATGTCATCAATGCACAGTCAGCATAGAGGAACGTTTCGTGATTTCATTATTTACTTTGTAGTATGTACACCGTAGAAAATCACATCGGTTTGACTGAGTGCGTGGTGATGTCGGCTCATCCGATTACTTCAGTGCTGCTTTACGTGTTCCTTTGCTTTCAAGCATTGAAGTGCACTCACACAATTGTGAATCAAGATAAGCGCTTATACTAAAGTCAACTCACTGGTAGTGCTAGTTTGGCTCATAAGGGAATAATTTTAATCTAAATTACTCAAAATTACACAGAAAAAGCAGATTGTGTTATCAAGAAGTTCGATATTTATCATTACTTTGGAGGGATCCGTTGCTGGAGTGTTTTTCACTAGTTGACATAAGGCAACATAATCCTATGACGAGCAAGAGTGTACTAGAGTATATTACCACAACCTGAACATTAATTTTGTTTAGACTTCTTCATAACTCAAAAAGGCGCACCATACACGTCGCATGGACTTTTATCACCATGCAGAAACTTCATCCTGAGCTTAGCAGCCAGGATCAGGAAAATTATGAGAAATATACTCACTGTTCACAAGATTGCTTATTGGAGTGAAGCAGTGAGATCACAGCGACCAAGGGAGACAAAACGAGTAGAAAAATGATATGATTGTAATTTATTCTTTTGAAATCTCCTGCACGATTTGTTTCATACCACTAGCTATTTACGAAATATTATGATTTCCCAGTGCGCGAAAACTATTCCACTTACCAATTCAAACTAGAATATTGTCCTTGAAATCTAACCGTGAGTCAGTGGTCAGCTGATCTGGATTTCGAAGCAGTACTACGAAACTTCTAGTCCCTTCAGAAACCGAATAGTGACGATCCAGCGCTCAAGACTTCTGATCAGTGCAAGTTAGATATTCAAATAATTCAAGGTCTCAAGTGGTACTTGTTACCATTTATGCATGTATGTAAACATGTACAAGTGAAACCAAAAGATCCTGAATTCATTTTTTTTTATGAGTTACAAATTACTTCTTAGACTGTAACTATTTCACATCTGGCGATCAGGTATATAGACGATTTTATATTAAGCAATCTAATGTGATCACAGTTCCTATGAATGGAGATTTAGCCAAAGTCTTGACAGTCACTGGTTAACTGTGCAGTTTTTGTAATAAACAAGCAGTGGCTCACCCATGCAGAGCAATACGATCCCAGTAAAAGTGACCGTTGTCAATGCGAGCAGCTTAGCTCCCGTGAACACATCCTGAATTCGCGCTACCCAGCGGACCTTCATCACATTCACCCACGTTAATAGGGCTGAAAGGCAAGCGAGTTCAATTCGAGACAACACGACACCATTTGTTTATTTTGGAACTGAATTCACGATGGCACAAGTTTCAAGTACAAATATCTTTGGAAAACGCAAGGGCCGTTTTACCACGGCAAAAAAATTGTTTATGAGTAACGATGCAGAAGCATCAACCCACTTACTGTTCTCACCAGAGAGACCAAAAATCGAAACAGCACAGCGTGGTAAGAGTAAATCTGGACTACACAGCGACAAAATACACACAATTATATCGAAAACAGAACAGGAAGAAAGGATCTGTCAACAAGGGAATTCGTGCAACTTCTTCGGACGAAACGGTGTCAAAGTTTACCTCCGAAAGTAGGTTCTGAAGAGTACTTGCAATATAAAAAGGTTGAAAGGTAGCTTATTAACTTTGAAGTTTTTAGATGAAGCATTGTTCGCCCTCAAATAACGACTCCGAGAAACTGACTGGCTGAATGCGTGAAACTCATCATTATGTTTTTGAGACTTAGGAATAAACATTCCTCATGTTTAAATTAACGGCGTTACAGTTTCTATATGAAAAAGAACTAAGTAGACCTAAAACTGCAAGCAAATTCTGAATAAAAATGAATTAAGATAATAAGTGTGAACCGCTGAGATGAGAAACACCTAAAACCAGTAACCGAGTCTTATACGTGACTTACTTATGCACAAAGCAGCCAGCAACTGCACGGCCAACCGAGGAGGAGGACACGTTGGAAAAATCGGTTGGAGGGCGTAATACGCAAACGTCAGCGACACTATTGCTTGCGCGGTAGGACAAATCATAATTATATTAACCTATAGGAAAGACGTGATTAGAAAAGTATTTCTGACTGATAGTAAGATAGAAAGACTTATCGAATCTATTGAATAATTAGTAATTTCTTCATACATGATTGTAAATTCTACCGTATTTGTTGACCGGCAGGATGTTTCATGAATTAATTTAATATCTACCATTATCCACAAAAAACTTTCAAACAAAACGTTTTTATATATTTAACAAATTCAGCGAAACTTGCAAAAAAGTTACCTAATGATGAGTGCTAGCTGACAGCTGCATAAGCTCAAAAGAGAAAATGGTGTCGAGACATGGTGTGAGGCTGAAAGCAAAATAATTAAATGAACTGTAGAAAAGAGGAAAGAATTCGAACGGGAGAACGCCAGTGACTGTTAGGGAACCTCGTAAACCCCAACCGAAAAGTCTAACAGTACCTACACCGGCCAGTGCACTGGTTACCGTTTCGACCACTATTACCGCCACGCATCTTCCAATGATTGTCTCGAAAAACAATATACAAATAGGTAGTCGTGCTGTGGGTATACAAAAAGATCCCAAACTTATTCTGGTTCAGTAGCTGTTCTGAAAGTTGAAGAAAATGACCCAGTGCCTTACCCCTAATCTCTGTGTTACTCAGAAATTTCTCCCACCTTGTTTACCATTGCAGCGAAGGCATCGATCTTCAAAAGTGAAAGTCTTCAAATCTTCTTCCCAAGTTGGCCACGCATCGTTCGCCAGATGACAAGCCCATGTCACAGATGTCCCGAATCGGATAATCTCAATCGAGCCGCCTGTATGCTCGAAGACACTTAATCCGACATACGATCAACGGGAGAGATGCAACTACCTAAGTAACTTAATATTTCCTCCTCACCAATTTGCCCCTTGTGAGAAAAGGTTCGGCTTCGAGCCAATCCACTCCTAAAACAGCCTTTTGCACTTCGGAGTTGCAACACTGGCTGTGGCCGAACGGATAAGGTCGTGGTGTTTGGGCGTGAAGATCGCGGGTTCGAATCTTCCCAACGCCGGTCAACTTCCCCACTTGGCAGCCCTCCGCTGTCCGCGGCCCCCTTCCTGAAAAGTGATGTACGTTGTTATTTCTCTACTAAAGGAAGTAAAAGATAAAAAAATATGCCATCCTTGTCTTTCGGGATATTAAGAAAATCTTGCAGCCCACTTAGATCTTCACTCACTGGCATATTCGAAATCACACAGCTCCCTGTTTTAACTAGTGTCACTGTTATCACCTGGGGATAGGACTATCTTTACAACCATTTCAATCACAAAATCAAAAGGAAAATGTGAGAAGGGACCACCTTCACGAATACCACTACTGGTAGTGCACTCAAGTGAGACAGTGTCGAAAGGACGAAATCGCCCGCCGCTGTTTCCATAGAGATATTCAATAAGTGAAATGAATTTACTCAACAATCCATTCAATGAAACGGAACCACAGAATTTTACGAAATTTTGAGTCCAGCGCCGTTTTCAGGTCCTACCTGCAGAACGAATGGCACTATACATACTGTTCTTCGAGCCAATTCGTCGTTGGCAGATAGGTGAAGGTGTAAGTCGCTGACATGGAAAAATAGTATACAAAATGTATCCAGTGGAATGACTCATGATCGGCGGGATATCCCCAAGCGACGATTGGAGACGACACGTGATATAATCCATTGCTGCAGTCAGTGGCGTTCTCTCATTCTAAATCATTTTCCCTCATTTTAGCTCGCCGTAGTCATCGTTAGTTGTCCACTTTTGGGTTTATAGTACCATGTGGTAGCAACTAAAACCATAACACTGTTAAAAAGTTAATGGTCGTGAAAACTGGACTGAACTCAACTGTTCGCTCGGATCATGGATGTTTCCCCTGGCGTTAATCGGTTCAACTGTTCCGACTGCAATTGAGGTCGCCGATTTTCAGCAGGAAACTGTTGCGCATTACGCATATTTTCGGAGGAGATGCAAAAACACAAGCACGGATCAAAGAATGTTGAGTCCACGGGGTGAACAAAAGTTTTCGAGCATCTCTGATTTATTCATGCCACTGACGAACAATGGTAATATGGTCAGTCTGATTAGCGGACGTCGCTTTTATGACAATTTAATGTTCTACAGAAACAGTCTATGTCCAGAACAAAATTATATGGGACGATCATCGATGTCGGTGGAACCGGTGGGACAAAAAATGAGCCTTCGTATGTCCTTCTGCCTTCGCTAAGTCGCTACGTTGGTCGTTAAAATCAACAACAACAACCACAGTGCCCGTCAAAAGCACTTTCCCGAGCGATCGGGATAAGTGCTACTAGAACTCGTTTTTGACCTCAGAAGAGCATCAGTCAGTGGATGCATACCTACATGCAATGAACAGGCATCGGCGCTTCAGCGGACTGCTACTGACACATAGGTACGTTCAACCTAACTGTACACGAGACCGCTGACTTAGATCCATATTAACGGTGAATGTTCGGCTCATATGCTCAGTCTGAATACGAGCGCTTTAAACAGAATCACCTGGCAGGCGAAGAGATAGGATGAAGTTGCATGAGTTACGAAGACGGATTGCGAAGTAAGACCTTTCATGCACACTTCGAAGAAAGCATAAGTCAATTTTAAAAATTTAAATAGACCTTTACAGAGCTGCCTGTTGTCCTAGCCGGTTTGGTATACAGATAATGAAGACAGCTAAGTTAAATGAACATTTAGGTTTAGGTAATGTGCCCTCCTGCTCTATAACTAATGCTACCATTAGATAGGTCTTTAAAGCCGATATTTTCCGTGACGTCTTGTGAGATCCTCATATCGGAAGGAAGGAAGTTAGAAAGGCACCCAATAAAAAGGCGCTGGAAGTCAAATATCTAATTTGAGTAATACCTCGCGGCCGTCCACACCTCAGAAATGGGCTTTTCTTTACAGCCCTAACCGAAGCCCCTGACTGTAAAGTCCCAACCATAAGTCAGTGCAGCATTGATCGAGCTGGTGAATTCTTGGCAGAAGGACGCTCATCACATACCGTTCACGGTACAATGTGTAGCACAATCTTTACTATCCTGCACGACGACCAACGCAGCATGGAACGTATTGTTAACATGTAACTCATAGGATATGGTGGAGAACTAGTGGTAGGGACTCTAGTCAATGAGCAAGAGAATGACTAGGGATACCAACCAAAGCCTTTGGTACTACTATAAACCTGTCTGATGGAGTGGAAACCCATCTGTTTGGATCGATTGTTATTCCACGCATTTTTCTGACTCATTTGTTAGCTCAAATCAACCGTTAAACTAGGGGACCAGAAGGCCATTACGTCAGGTTCCCGACTCATTAACCTTTCGGGTATGACTGATTCTTCGACTTGAGGAAAGCATTCCCATATACCTCGTTGAGTCACCAAAATTCACAGGCAGTAAATTCACGTCTCATCGTGCATGCACACATTGACTATTTTTATGTTACCCCTGCGTTAAATATACCGCGCTTTCCTTCTGGTGCTGTCGCTTTACGGGCTGGTGTAGTGAGGAACCAAAAATGACAATCAGAGAGCACAATCGTTATCTCCAAATGGATTCTTGACCTATGCGCATTTACCATTGTGAAATGAAATATTGTCGCTAAGACCATGCTTATATATATATATATATATATATATATATATCGACTCATTAAAACCCTTACGAAGTAGGAAATAAACATTATGAATTGTTAACAAATGCGTAACTATGCTTTTAGGCAGGATTAATACTTTCGACTCATTTCCCATCATTGTCATTCACGATACGTTTAGACCAAATTACTACGAACGGTTTACTTTCATTTACTATCATCGGTCACACCATGTGATCATTATGATGCAAAACAGATTTCGCTTTAAATAAATGAACCTTACATTGTTAATGTGAATGGTATAATGTTAATAACACAGAAACAGAGAAGCAAACATTTCAAAGGTCACCACACTAGTTGACCTCATCACCACGGCGGCGCATGACGTGAAGGACAACCAATCGCTTCCCCGGTCCACAGTTCAAAGTACACACATTTGCGCACACAGACGAATGAACGTCCGTTGACATGTGAACGTTCCCTCAGTTATTTGATTGCAAATATTATCTTGAGAAAGACTACCTATGGTAGTCGGAAAGTTGGCGAATTGCATCTACCAACAACGCTGTTATTAACATTATATCATTCACTATAAAACCCAATACACGGCACATCGAGTTTTTGCTAGACTCCGTATGTCATTCGGAACCACACCTTGATTTAGAAGTCTCCTTTTCGGCAAGTTATTTGTGATTCAAAAACAAAACAAAAATCTCTGACGAAAACAATTCATTTGAGATTTATTGTAATAATATACAGATCTCTTTCTGGTTGTGCTAAATATAAGGGACAAAAATAGATCAGTTGATGAGCCTCTTCACACAGCCAACAACAATAACCTTTTTACAATATTCATTTTGAGACCAAAATTATTATTGAAACGTCTTATCGTTACACCATTTTTTCTTTTGGTCTCACTTAGGTATTTTTCGCCTAGACAATCTGCACAATGAATATTTTGAAAATGATAATCTTCAAGACAACAAAGTGCAGAAACTTCCTTTCGACCATCCATGAATCATACATACTAAAGAACGAGACGGTATGTTTATCCCCATATGTGAATATTTTTGAAGCCATTTGCAAATAACGTCGAATATCCTACCTGATCATTTTCAGAAAAATAACTTGGAAGCTGAAGTTGTTTGTGTAAATGCAAGTTTTCCAATGATGTCTGCATGAGTGAAATATGTATGATCTACAACTGCTTCTTCTATCAGCCTCTTCACTTTTTACAAATACTTTTACATAAAATCTCAATAAATTGAACTGTGATATAATTAGTTTAACCGACAGAATTTTCGTAAGCACAAAATCACCATTCCAATCAAAAGTTCCACCGGATCCAAAGGAACTGCGCAAATTCAGGTGCACAATATTTAAGTCAAATTTATTCATTGTTGTTATGATTGCAGTTCATCGTCCTGCTTGCCACATTCACTTACCCAAAGTTGTACAAACCCCGGTATGTCTCCAAATGCTTCTTTAATGTATGCATAATCTCCACCGCTTTTCGTGATTGTAGTTCCAAGTTCTGCGTAACACAAAGCTCCAAGAAGAGAAACCACGCCACTGAGGATCCATATCACAATTGAGATCCCAACAGATTCTCCGGAAAATTCTAAAACACCTTTGGGAGTCACAAAAATCCCGGAACCGATGATCGTGCCAATCACTATGGTGACACCGTTTAGTAGACTAAGTTCACGTCTTAGCTGAACTTCGGACACGTCGGCATCTGAACTGGATGTGGTAGGATCAGGCATCTTTCTGGAAGAAGAAGGAACATCCCCTGAGTGTAATTGCACTTCCTACATATTCCATGTCTAATACATGTCCATAAATCTAACAACCATTTCCGACCGTTCTTTGTGTCAAAAAAACTGCTTCTTGTCAGTAACTAAATTCAAAATCCACCGTAACATTATGTTGAATTGAAAAATTTAATTTCTTAGTCCTTTCTTGGACCATTTATTAATAGGCCAAAGTTTCCGTTTTTTTTGAATAAGTGGACATGGTGTCCACGTCCAACTTTCCGTGGAAAAACATGGAGGCACTGCACACCTGTTTCAGCCTAGTTAGGAACCATCGACAGTTCATATCCGTCGTGCCAGAACTGGAGCGCGAACCCGGAACGAACGATTTTGAATAATGATTAAAGCTTTCGACTCACAATCGTTCTGTCCGGGTTCGCGTCTCAGTCCCGGTGTTATGGATATGCACTAATGATGATTCCTAACAAGGACAAAACAGCTGCAGAGTGCTTCCATGGTTTTCAATAAGTTGAATGTTGAAATTACATTCGGAAAATTAAATCAAATGTCCTACTACTGACGATTTAATTTACTTTGGTGTCGAAATGTCGCTGAAAAATGTTTGAAAATTGTTGTGATAAAATAAGCACAGACTGAACGTTAGGTGTTTTTTCATTAATTATAATGTTAATAAAAATCAGAATAACTATTTGGAAAAATATTTTCTTTCCTAATAAACCCATGATGAATGGCTCCTTTGCTTTGTTTTTGGTTCGCATCGGCGCCCAAGACTGGTTTCAATCATATGGTAATCTTTTGAGTATATCCTAATTTTCCAAGCTCTTAAACACAATTGATCAACCTCGGTGTTGATTGCATATGTGCGGTTGGGTCAAGATGGAAATCACTAGCCAACTCAAGTTTTCGTAACCCTTTCAAGGAAGCTGAAAGGATCACCACATTTCACAGACATTATAGCCTGCGCTCCTTCAATTCAACGTGGTAGGCTCGGGAGGCTATTGCACATGCTTCTTAACACTGCACTCAAGCGCAAAAGGGACAGAAAAAAAAAGCATAAGCTGAAAACCTGTGGAGGGACGCCGGTGCAATATAAGTTAAGGGGTACTGGGATACGAAAACACAAAAGCGTTTTCTTGTTAATGACCGTCGACAGATACACCAAACTGAAGAAACGCAGGTTGGCAAACAAGATTATCTTCAGTGATCCGTACTCATGCCATCACATCACAATATATTAGGAAGAATTTTCAGAGTCAAGTAAGAATAAGGACAGGCGGGGGTTGGTGGTACTCCATGCATAACCGGCAAACAGAAGAACGTGTTGCATCAATTATTGTCTAGGGTTTGCTTTGAGGCAGCGGGTATGCCAATGAAGTTGAAGGTTAACCATAAATTGTTTTGAGCGCAGGGTGAAGAATTATGAAGAAGGATTGTGACAGTTTTTGCTGTGATCAAGACACGACACTTTGAGCCTGAAAAACCTGTCACATTCACCGTGTGCCTCGGATGTGTGAAACCACTGCACTATTAATTAATTTAATTGTTTCAGTGTCCAATCATGCAGGGTGCAGCTCACGGCTGAGTTCAGGCAAGCACCTGGTAGTGTGGCCGGTGTACATTGTTTCACAAGAAAACAAGACGAGCTTGCAGAATCAGGAACTTTGCCTTTCAACCGCAGTGACACCATGGAGCTGGATTCTAATAGGATTCGAAGCTTGGCTACGTAAACTGTTTTACTGATAGCGCTAATCAATATTCTTCCTGAGATCTCTGCCAACATGTCACCCCAGAATGGCGGAGAGTTGTATACTGACTTTATCACCACCACCACGCTCTTTGGACTTTTATTTTTTGTTTTTTACGTTATCAATTAAACGAATTGGGAAGCCATTTTCTATTTTGCCTGAAATTTTGCCTCAATAGTACGTTCTATGCATATCCTTTTTTAGTCTGATTTTGAGGCATCTAATTAGGTTCCTCTTCATAATAAGGAGTGCAAAGCTGTGAACGTGGATGCATTATCCACTTCACGTGGTTTTCCTGTATACTAATTGCTTACATGAATTAACGTCATGACGACTATAAAGTACGTCCAGGGATGTCATTTTTTCGATCAACTAAATATCATTTTTTTCTACCAAATGAGTGATGACGAATGACAATCTACCGTTCCAACACACTCAACATAGGTGAACGGATCCCCAGAATATGCCCGTTTTTCAAATGTTTTTAAAGTTCAAAAAGTATGCGTGTCACCTAGGCAATGAAATCTAATCAAATTGAGCAACTTCGATCTACCTAATGCATAGTTGTGCCGAACCTTCTTTTGAGTATTTTCATTGTTAAGGTTTAAGAAAGCGCGGCGAGTTGACTGTAAGCTCCGAGGAAGTGTGTTCATATTCAAAACCCCAGGAAAAGATCGGTATGTTGAAACAGTATATGGTCGTAATAAAGCAGGATCGAATGGCTAATACATTATGGGGTTTTGACGTGTCCTCGCACCTTTAAGTTACAGAAAGCAGCTGGTAATTAATTTAGGCTTGGGAACTCAGTGGTTACCGTGCATTTGTTGGTGTGAATAATGAAAAGCTGTTATGGTTAAGATCGGAAAGACTTCTTCACACAAAATCCCTTGTTTGAGTCGCTAACTTTGGTGGGATTGTGGAAAAAAATTACTGGCGCGAACTGACAATCGTTGGTTTTCCTTAACGAAGAACGCATTAGGATTTAGACCTCAAGAAATCTGAGTCGATGTATGCACTTAACCAGAACCAAATTTCTAATCCGGTTTGGCGGTGATTCACTAACAGCAGACATCTGAATCAAAATATTACCGATAGTGCTAATGTACACGTCGTAGTGGCAGAAAAGCTAAATATTTAGGATGAGGTTCGTGTCGATAAGCCCTAAGCAACCTTTTTTATTTTATCGCAGCAACAGTTCATGTTTATTTGCTTGCTGAGATAGATGTTTGCCTGTTATTGGCAAAGCCTGTAAACTGCGCGTTTTGTTCGTTGATAATGTTCAGAGCTATTTTTAGTGTAAAAACTGCTTCCCAAACAACCGAAGATCAGTGACTAACCAGACAACTTTTTAGTCTAGGTAAAAATTTGCACACAAAAGCACAAGTTGTAAACCAAACAGGATTCACAAAAAGGATATTCCATTTCATTCTTGGCATGTGAAATACTCATCCATTTATAATTTTGCCATATGCTTCCACCCAGAGTATCACAATAAGTTATAAGTCTCAGATGTGTAATTAAATCTAAAGTCTAAGCTAAAAGTGTATTCTCTTCGCAAAGCACTCCATTATGAAATGGATATATATGTGCACTTATTTAGGTACATATTCGGTGTCAGTAAACTATTCAGTATAAGAATTCAAACCGGTACTAACTGCTGGTAATGGTGGGTGATACGTGCGTCTTTCTCTACGGGGTCAATCTGAGACGTGAACCCAGGATAGATTCCTGTTAATCGATTTTCACAATGCCTAGACTCACACTGATTAATTTCAAGTTTGCATTCTGATTCAAGAGAACATACATTCCGAACAAGGGTAACAGTTTCATAACTGACTGTTTATGCTGAACCATCGTGGACATCATGCTCCGTCGTGAAGCGTTTGAATTGGTTTATGGATAAACATACTTAGCCCAAGCCTGAATACCTGCTAAGATAAATCGTGGTCCACAGTATTCCGTTGTTTGTTCGTCAGCGAGGTCACAAACGGCTACGATGACCGAAATGACCGGTTAAGATGACCTTGAGCCTTCAGCCGGAGCTTTCTGCATAGTGTCTTCTCTTCAGTGTAACAAGCGTACAATAATCTCCCAACAGTTATCCAAAGAAGGTCCTTTCAAATTTTATTGACAGGTGAATGCCAATTAAAACTTTGGGAAATGGAAAGTTCTGGGATTCTTGCAACCCAATCTTGGGCATTGGTTAGTCTAAAGAGATTTAAAGACGTTTGTTATGCAGAATAACCTAGTTTTCTAAGGAACTAGCAAGCAAGTGCAGTGTCTTTCAAGGAGACGTCCCAAACTTGACGACAATTTTTGTCTTGAGAATAGACATGTTAAAGTTGTCACAGCAAACACGGATGATAAAATAATTACCAAAATCGGTAGCACTGTTCTCGGTTACCCTTGAATTTTATCGCAGTCTACCAATTGCCTTTCATGTTATCCACAATGTAGCTGCATTTCTTGTATATGAAAGAGAATTTCACAGAATTCCTCATTGACACGACTAAATCAAACAGATGTTTGGGAGCATTTTTCTTTTACATCGGCAAAATTACAGACTCCGCTTTTAGTGATCCGGTTGACTCTGATTTCGTCCAACGTTGCTAATTTCACTTGCTTATGTGGGCATCCCCACAAGCATTTGTGTGCCAATCAAATTCACAAATCTTTGGTGAGCTTAAATCATAGTGGTAAGTAGTTGGATTTAATCGTTTCATTCTAACAGCTTTACAATGCTTCAAATTCAGCTTAACAAAGTCTACAATCCTGTCTAAAATTATCGTCCAGTAGTAAAGTTAGATGTGCTTATTTGGATGTACTTGTCTGTCTTCCAACTTCCAAAGAGTTTGCAACTCCACTTTATGTCGGCTAAGGCACCAATAAAATCTTCATGCCTGTTACTTGTGTCTTGTAAGTTATAGCATGATCTGCGAGATCCAGACGGGCTGTGTTAGAGTTCGTTAGCTGTCTGACTTTTGGCCTAAACTGGTCCTTCCTTACGGTCTCCCGGTTTTCCATGCACGTTGGTGCAAGAGTAATTGTTGCAGTAACCAAACTGAACTAAACTGATTACTAGACATCATTTAACTGTATTATTGATATCAACTAAAAACACCATTCTACACAAATTATGATTTGTGTAGTCTGTTTCGTTTGCTTAACTGAAATTCCTTGTGCACAATTAAATGACAGCATTTTGTTTATAAGATATGAAATAAATAGATGATACTAGAATGACTTGTATATCACTGGGGAGCCTCCTCCCATTCTAGTAACTAAAAGTGCAAATTTCAATGTGATATAGCCCGGGACAACAAAATGCGAATATTTTCCCATTTCGTGAGAGGCAGGCTACAGTGAGCTTTTGAGAGCCAGTGTATAACAGGAAAGGAAGGCCAATGAAAGCTAAAAATTACTAGAAGAAGTATTTGCACTTTATTACAGGACTAATATATGCATTGCTCATTTGAAACGAAAATTTTATCATTTCACAATATTTATTGAAAAAATTATCTAAAGAGGATGCATATTTAAACAGGCCAGGCATGTAATGTTTAGTGTCCCATTGATAAACGACGTTGAAAAAAGGATACAAATTAGATTGTTAAGCATATCCTACAGCAAGAAACGACGTCCGGTATGCTGGGCAGAGCAATTTTGAGCACAATCTTGCTGCCCTCAGTAACAGTGCCTCCTGCATCTATTCCGGCAAGCATCCAATGACCTGTCACAGCAGATCCAACAACTGAAGTGGGGATTCGATAGGAAATCCGAGCCTTAGGAAGTCATAAAGCATCGGGCTGCAATGGACTCCCTCACCTCTATTTAAAGATGGATAAGTGGAACTACTCAAGTCTCTTCAAGGTTTGTTCTCAAAGGTCTGGTGCTCCAAGATGGTTCCCTACTCATGGGGAGTCAACTGATTGCGCAGTGACAGCACCAAGCATAGGGATGTTATCCTAATCCGGATAGCGTCAAAGCTGCTTTTGTCTGTCATTTTTCGCAGGTTGCAAAACACGTGTGAAGAGCAAACTGGTGATAAATAGGCCGGGTTTCTCACAGATCAAATTTTTCCCCTCCGAAAGGTGTTAGAACACTATTGTTTTCCGAGGCCCAACGATCAGTTGTGGTTCTTCTGTGGACTCTTCGACCAACAGCTTCCATGCACACTCCTCATGCTACAGATTCGATTCTGGTGAGAAATATCAATTCGGAGTGTAAAAGTATGTGGATGTTGGGACAAGAGAGCACCGGGTACGCATACCTGGCGAGCGACAATAACCGCAAAACCGGTCGTGTGCTCCCGGACAAATTTTGTTCACCCATCCAGATACAACTTGCTGCTTATGTATATATGTGCATAATTTTTTCAGTCATCTTGTGTATGATAATAAGCTCAATCACACGCCATTTGTAAGTATCCCGATATGAAAGAGACGAAAGCAAACTAAACATTCCTTCAAGCTAATAGTTCTAGTCCACTAGAAGGTAACAAACTATCCGCAAACACTGTTGTGACAAACTACATTATCATATTATCACTTGCATGAGCTATAAATTTGCTTCAAGAAGTTCTCAACGTTCTCCCTTGAGGGTTGTCACACCTCTGCACTGAAAACCAGTTAAGAACTGAATAGGTATTAAATGGAGACTATTTCTTCATCTTAGTGAAGTAAACACTTGGCCGTGCATGAGGGATTTGACTCTAAATCTCCTTATATGAATCCACGTAAACTTGTCATATATTACACAGGTTCAATTCGAAGGTTTTGCTGAGTACGAGGGCCACGATATTTGTCGGAATATATATACACGCATCCCTGTATCAAGGCAGCAAAAGCAATCCCTATTTTCCATGCATTTATTCCGCATACAGTCATTAATAGAGATGAAAGCAGGCCCCAGTGGGGCAGGATGATGACGCTTGGAGAAGCAAATTTGCATTCGATGTGATTTAAGGTAAACCTGACGACCTTATTTAGACTTTCAGTGTTCAACAATCCCGGTTCTGATTCTTGTCAGAAAGTTCATCACTATGATTTTGTCATGACTGATTAAGGTTGTTCGACTTTTGAACTAGTAAGCTTGATTTCGCTTTTTATTCAGTTAATGTTATTTGATAATCTTAATGGTAATTCGTATATGGAAAAATTCAGTTCTTAGGTGCAGACGGCGATTCATAATAACCCTTGCGATCTTGAACTGATCGCTTCAAATGACCACAGCCGAACGATCACTTCATCTGGTAGGAAAATGATCCTATATTCCCCAAACGCTGTATCATTCTTTAGAGTCTATGTAAAACAGTTTCCAAGTTATCGAAATATTTAAGGCCAATACTTTGTCGTTTGTTGTACCCTACCGGGCATTTTCCTTGGGATTCAAAACTGGCAGACGTCAATATTTAATTGGAGGATATAATCAGGGAATTGAAAACATTGGTTGTGGAAGGGATTGTCATGAATTCCAACGAAGTCCGACGCAGTGATTGATTAATGAGTGTGATCCCATTGCGAAGAATGACCATAAACTTAATAATTGCTCATCTTCCTTGCATGGTGCTAATTGTAGTCTGGTGTGAGTTGACCACCTTGAATCGTAAAAATATACAAATTCAACCTGTATTCTGACTGACACTGTTGCGATTCATTCTCGATTGCATACAAATGTTTCCACTCATTCGATCGGGTTACCAGGATAATATTAATACAATTGGCATTAGCTAACATCGTCGCCCGATTTTCATGTTTGCCTTTGGAAAATTGAGGGCTGGCTGTGGGTTACGTAATGACCGACAGCTGATGCTTCACAGCGAGATATTCTTGTTCACTGGATTGCCACTGGATATGATTGAAACTTTCTCCACTCATTGCATGCATATGCTCTGTTTGGTGTAACGAAGCGTTTGATAAACAATTGGCTTCCTGCCCAAGATGGCCCTAAACCACCTTTCAGTGTTGGATACCTGACCGTTGTTAATGATCAACTGAATGAGACAAAAAATCCTCAGTCGTGAGGCCTTCCGAAAAGAAGTCACGCACCAAACAACAATGAATATTGGAAAGCTGCAGAATTTAAGCAATCAACATGATACTGATGATGTCACCTCGGCTGGTGATGAAACGTTTGCAATCGAATTGCCCAACTCAGCGAACAAACCAATGCATCGCCAACTGGTTCTATATCACTCGGGTTAAGGAACAAATCGTCCCATTATATTGGAAAAATAGTCACCAAATAGTCCAAATCAGGGGGTGAGGAGTTACCAAATCGTCTACAACGGGGACTCTTGCATGTTAGTCAGAAAATCCTTCCTCATCGAGACAAAAAGGTACCCAAATCGTTTTTGTAATCTTCATGTTTGCGTTTTCTTGGGTCATTTTTTGTCCCAAATGGAGACGACGTGGGACTAAATGAGCACTATTTGTGAACCATTCTGTTGCTAACAGAATCGGTGTATGCCTCTGTGCCCAGTCTGTGCATGTGCATACGCTGTTACATTGTTTGCTTTGGCTGTTGTGAATCTCAGCTGGTTGCGTATAATTGACCTTATGTTTAATGAAACTTCAGCAGCTTCGTCACACAAGCAGACAACGCACATGCACAGAGCAGCTGTCGTTCGGTTTTTCTTCCCTATATACACTCATCCACATCGTCGATGCCGACATATCAAGTAAAACGTACTGAGAAATATCACTGTTTGCTGAAGTGAGGACTGGCAATTATGCGCACTTGATAGGTGACAACCGAGAGGGAATTAGCAGGTATGCACCGAAATTCCGGTCGCTCAAAGGACTGTTATCGGCAATGATGCACTTATGAGTAGTAGAAGCATAAATGAAACAATTTTTATGTGAACCAAAATGGGCCCAGCACCATTACCACTGACCGCACTGCGCGTTACTGAATGCGACTTCTTTCGAAATCTGCTAATGCCTTACTGAAATCACGCCTTCCCAGCTGGCAGAATCTGTGCATGCTGCTGTGCCAAATGTGTAAATGCAAAGTTTCTGCACATATTCCCAGCAAACTTCTAATAGGTCCACTAAAAATTCGCCAACCAATGAGTCTGCTGTCCGCAGTTGATACCTGTGCTATACGCACCAGTGTTTGTCGCTTGGGTAACGAATTCTCTTCCCGCAATAAAACAGCGCATAACGGCGATGTAAAAACACCGAATCGCCAGTAACGTGAACCGAACTAAAAGGAATTTGGTTCCATGCCTAGACCGCCATCATGATCTAGTACAAGCGCATGACGGGATTCGGATCACTAGAATTAGCCATGTGAATTTATCTATGGGCAGTTGACTACTGATCAGGGAATTATTGCATACCGCTTGTACGTGCATCGCTTGTCTAAAATAATCCACGTAGCAATTTTTCAAGCAATCCAAAGGACTTTCGGAAACTGATGAACACGCCGAGTGACCCAAGTAAAGAAAGTGTCACCCGGCTGCTACTATCACACGGGATTACAAATACGAAAGTGGACAACGTTACGGTCACGGCCTTCAGATGCATGTTGATGAAGTGCACCTCTTCCGCTAATCTAAGATGCGATTATGAAAGATAATTTCCAAGGAAATCCATCCAGTGACTTCAACTCTCAGTGTTGTGAGTGTGTACTCAGTTCGGAAACAACTCGCGGAAGTGAGTGAACTTCTAGCAGATAAGAATGACGAAATCGCAAAGGATAAAACAAATTGAGTTGAAAACAATTATCTCTTATCATCCTGCTCGGTTAATCGTCAAAATGAAGAAGTCGCACTCCGGTTACTATGGCTGCAACAAGTGTACACAGCATGGTGTATATCACAAACATAAGGTGACCTTCCCATTGGTAAATGACTCCTTGTTAACAAACGAGTTTTCGTCCGGATTGTCAAGTTACTTTCCCTTTCAAATATCCTGACGTAGATACGGCATTTCAAAGCTTTGTGCGACCAGGCAAGGTGCATTAAAAACAGGCCGAGGACGATAGATTCCCTTCAAGTGATGGGACGGTAAGTATAGGAGTGCCTGTGAAACGAATGCTGTGAGCCCTCGATAAACTAATGACGATAAGATCAGGAAACGAAAGAGAAGTTTCCCTACACAAGAAGATTCACCACCTGGGCGGTCTGTCTGGGCTGCAGTACAGCGTAAGCTGCCCGGGCCTTAGATGCATGCATACTTACCTCCAATCCCGAGCTACCATCGTTCGACAAGAAGCTACCAAGATAGGTGAAACTGTCCACAATCGTCAGCTCCTCTCCATCCAGTATCACGTTCGGCGCTGCTGTCGTCCAGTCCTGCAACAGCACTTTGCACTTTGCACTTTGAACGTGCAAAGCATATGCCAAACCGAGCAACCGATGTCGACAGTCTATCTAGTGCCCGTTGTGCAGGGTCTGCAGACCCGAACAGGCACAAGACTTCGTCTGCGTAATCTAGGACGCACAGATTTCCTCCATTTCCC
>LUCM01011673.1:0-12479 GCA_008360955.1 Fasciolopsis buskii | reverse complement strand
TGAATTCGTGTTTCACTCACGCAGCAGACATCAATCGAAAGTGAGTCCACTGTCAGAGCCAAACAGGCCTGTCCGTTGGCCAGCCTGCATTAAAGTGCGCACATTGAAGGAACGCAGATGCAGAGGCTGACGAGGCTTGAGAAAATGTGAGCTAACAGATTGAAAACCACCTACTACACTACTTGACAATAAACCGTTGCGAGTATCGGGCGTGTTATCAATGGAGATACTATCGGTAGGCAGAAGGGGCAAACAGATTGGGTTGGAGACAGAAGAGACAGGTTGATTAAAAGAGGGAACTCTGAGCAGTAGCATACTTATCACTACCCACCCCACCAGCGCTCGATGCAATGGGCAGCGCCGTCCTGCACGACGACCGATGTAGTATGGAATTATTTGTAGGCGTGTAACTCCTCATCAGTTTTAAACAGAAGCATTAATTCTAACATGGAATTAAACTAACCCCCAGGCCATTGCTGGTCGTAAGTGCTGCTTGCTAATAGAACATTTATTTTACATAGATAAGCCGAAACCACCTATCATCATGGACGCTTCAGATTCTCAGGTAGATGGGAGCAATCTCATGGACTGCTACTTCTTCATAAACATCAGTGTAAGCAATATTTAGATTAGCACTAATAAGACATGGGTTATGCACTAATTTATTTTTCCACTTTGCATCTACTGTATATGCTTCAAATGAACCCGATCACGTCTAGAGTCCCAGTTATCCGGAAACCGATACTAGGCCAACTAAGTCATCATTAATAAGCATTTAGCATGAGAGAAGATAGAGGTCATGCACGCAAATATCATGTGACTGTTAAGTGTAATAAATCTTTTAGAGTGTTTCATTCACTGCGGAAAGATTTTGACCATTTTCCCGTTGTTAACTGTAAAAGCTCTGAGGCAATCGAGTCTCTCACTTCTACACAGCAATAATAGTCAGCAGTTGGTAAGCAATGTTTCGTCATTGTAAAACATAAGGGTTCTTCAAAACTACCCTAGGTGACACTGCTTCCCGTTATGTGCTTCAAGTGATAGCTAGATTACTAAATAGGGAAGCAGCCCGCGAGGCAAATTACTCTGAAAAACAACAAAATGGCGTTTGAAATAACGGAAATAAGGCCGATAATCGTTGATAAGTCCTTATTATGCCAATTCCTACCTAAAACCAACGCAGAAGTTGTGCTTCGATGAGACAACTTCGAACTTACCACTGCCTCAACCATAGAATGGGCTAGGGTAGATAGATTGCACGGCACAAAGAGCGTTATCCGTAGATGAGCCGCACCGGCAATATACATCACTCATAAACGGGAACCGTAGGTTCTTCTGTTACAGAACGTTACTGAGAAAATAAAGGACATAGATTTAGGCACCATTCAGCGGTAACAAAAAAGTTGTCATGACCCTGTTACTACTGTCTAAAAGTACATTTTACCCCTCCATTTGTGTCCCTTCTGAATATATGTGACCGTTAGTACATTTGCAAAACTACCCAGGGTAAGTGAACGTTCGTCCACTTCGACACGTAGGCAAGAGACAGATTTTCTCGCTGCACGGATATCCCCTTGTAAGTGCATCTTACTTTAATGAATAAGCCTTATTTAAGTAGATCATGCGAAAGCACAGCTACGTCCATGCAGAGAATATTTAAACTTCGGAAATAAGAACAATGCGCTTTCATATCGTTCTACTGTACACGGAAGACATGAATCTTGTACATTTTACACAATATGGTGTGCTATTCCTTTTGGCCTCCAAGTGGGGTTAGACAACGAGCGGTGGGCTGGGAGCGGTCAAAAACAAACAAATCCATCTACAATCTTCTATTTCGTAGGTCCAGTAATCAGGTAAAATATGACTGGCCTGTTTGTTGCGTCCTCATTGACTATCTTCTCCAAGTAGCAGTGATTTTGCTGACTACGTGGAAAGCAGAATCTGCTTCGGGGTGGAAAGTGATACCTCCCCTGTTATCCAATTGCCTACGATGTTGCACCCTGAGTGAGTGGAAAACTCTGTACAAAATCTCAGTCTTCCATAACCATAAACACAAATTTCGCACTGATTTCTTGCTGTACATAGGCGAAATATGTTTGAGGAATGCTTTACTACCGCACACATTTGGCCAAAGTTTGCTCTTCTTGTTATTAACGTGATTGCCGGATGGCTAATGCAATGAATATTGCGCAAACCTGGCATCTTGTGTGCTTTTACATTATGTACAATTTCACCAACTGCCTTATGGATTGCAGAAAGTTTCCATGAGTCTGCGTAGTCTAAATAATCTCCGCGTTGACGCAAGGAATTATGAGGTACTTAACATGTTCAATGTTTTCCCATTTAAGTCACATCTATATAAAATGAAATCCGAGACAATAGATAATAAAAGCATCGCTTTGCAACTTTTCGGATGTCGCTGCAAGAACCAGTATTCGAGATTACGGATTAAAGGTTCAGATTAGCCTTGTAAACTGTCCGATGATAAACTGTTGCTTCCGAAAGTTACCCTTTTGCCTAAAATACCTGACAGTATCATCTTAGTAAACAAGCTACCTGGATTTGTCAGGTTTATTCAGCATAGTCAGTTTCATTCAGGCAGGGATCTCTTGCTTTGTTAACATTCAAATATGTTCATCAAGCCTGCACCGCCGGCCGGACATAACATTATTTTCACTCGTAATCTTTTGAAAGCTACAGTGTTCTGAGCTCCGAATGGGTTAAATGTAAGGTTTTATCTTTTCCTTATGACGACGGTTTTTTGTATCGTCCCTTTTATATACACTTTAACAGTGTAACTCTTTGCTTTTCAACGCCAAGCATGTGGTGCAGATAAATCTTTCATTTTGAAAAACAAAACTCGATTCATATAATTAAACGGGCCAAGCTTTTAGAAGGACACCCGATTAGAGTTCCTTGTTGTGGTTATTCTGTTGAGTGATAGAAATGAGGATGTATGCGTCTTGAATCAGTATTGCTTAAATGCGGAGGAAACCCACGCTTACTTCCCAAATGTGGACGGAGTATGTTTTCACCGGTTGGTGAGAACTCACGCTCAACTACAAGCGGACACCCCACTAAAGCCTGTTAAAAATTCGTTGCATACAAGCGAGTACTACTTCGCCTTAACGAACTTTGTAGTACTTTATTAGAAAGCCCAGATAATTTAAGTACAGGCTGGGGAGGAAAAGCTTTTCTCAGGTGATGGAATTATGTGAATCGGGAATCTTCATGAGAAAATTCCCTAATTGCTTTAGATCACTAGTAACCTTATTTATGTTTACGGTCCAGGAAACGAAAAAAGCGTTTTTCTTCGGGCGACAACACTCCTCTAAAGCGGGCCAAGTGCAACAAACAGGTAAAGTTGATGACCAATAATAGTAAAAGCATATATATGCGTTCGATTGTACATAAAATACGAATGTGGCACATTTGACATTTTAACTCGGAATAAAGTTATTCATTATTTTATCCTATTTCTTTTGATCTTAGAATGGGATTCAACGACGAGCGGCTGGGTAGAACCGGTCACAAACATGCGCGGGCGGTCCACTATATGCGTAGGTCCGTAAGTCAGGTGCGCTATGATTTGCCAGTTTGTTGCGACCTCATTGGCTATCCCGTCCAAGTAACCGTGATTTCATTGGTTGCACGACTAGCAAGATCTCTGTCTGGGGTAGAAAGCCATACTCCCTGTCTAAGCAATGGTCCAAGATATTGCGCTTTGATTGGAAGGATGATTCTATGCAGAATATCAGTTCCCCATTACGACAAACAGATGTCGTACAGATTTTCAATGAACAAAGAATAGTCATTTTCTGTGTGCGGACCCAGCTAACACAAACTGGTCCGCGCACAGCAAATCTGTGTTCGTCTTAATGAAGAACTGATATTTTGCTCAGAATCATCCTTCCAATCAAAGCGCAATATCTTGGACCATTGTTTAGACAGGGAGTATGGCTTTCTACCCCAGACAGAGATCTTGCTAGTCGTGCAACCAATGAAATCACGGTTACTTGGACGGGATAGCCAATGAGGTCGCAACAAACTGGCAAATCATAGCGCACCTGACTTACGGACCTACGCATATAGTGGACCGCCCGCGCATGTTTGTGACCGGTTCTACCCAGCCGCTCGTCGTTGAATCCCACTCTAAGACCAAAAGAAATAGGATAAAATAATGAATAACTTTATTCCGAGTTAAAATGCCAAATGTGCAGCATTCTTATTTTCCATGTAAGTATTCATCTTGTATCCGGGTTTACAAATTCATTGCATGGACGTCTCCAATGGTTATGCATGACCTACTGAAGTAAGAGGGAAGGTGAGATACACTTACAAAGGAATATCCGTGTAGCGACAAAATCTTTCCTCTGCATTCTTTAATGAATTACGACGTGTAGAATAGGGTGCACATTCACTTACCGTGAGCAAGGTTTCCTGTTATCACTAAACGGAGTCCAAATCCACTTCCTTTGTGCCTGGAGCGGAATACTGTAACGAAGTTACATATCCCATCTATGGATGATGCGTATTACCGGTGCTGATGGTATCCAAACATTCCTTTTCCTGACTTGCAACAATGCGACGCAGTAGCATTCTTCAACTGTTCCTGCCGCAACAAAGCTTCCATAATATTTTGTGAAGTTCAAGTAAACAGTTTAAATAGACCAATGAACAGCTGTTTCACTTTTGTTTTTTGAAAGCCATTTTGCCGAGTGCTCCAAAATAACTTACCTCACGTGTTATGTCTCTAACTAGTATTCTAGTCTTTACATGCCGCACATAAAGAGAAGCAGTGTCACCGTAGGTGGTCTTATATTTTCTAAAGGGAAAAAGCACTAACCGACTGCCGACGGTTTTCAGCATGTACAGTTGTCAGATCCAGTCACCTCAGAGCTTGCGCGGTTGACAACGGGAAAGTGGTCGGCAGTCGTCCATGGTGAACGGAGCACTTTAAGCGATCCAGCTTTAGCAGGGCCCAAAACTAGGTGCAAAGTATCTCGGGATGTGCCAATAAACTCTAGATCTTGGCAACCTATTTTCAACGTCCACAAGTTGATTCCTCATTACATACCATAACAGGCAAGAGCATAAATGCGCCAAATTTACCGTCCAACTTTGCCAGCGTAGTAAGCATTTCGACCAACGTACGTTTACGGTAAGTGTCTTCAGGTTTTTGTCGACTGAGGCTTTTTCATAAATACCGCAGCCCAAAACCAGCGGCTCATTAGCAGTGCTACTGAGGTGTTATCTGCCCTCCGTATGTTGTTCACCAAACCTTAGTATTACAGAGTCGGCTCCTTCAAACATGAGCACGGCGAATCGCATATAGCTCCATGTCCATCCTGTTGGTAAGTATGAATAACAACACTCGAACAGACATTCAGATGTGCCCATGCATTCAGGCGCTTTGACAGCCCGGTCTATTGCAAGGGACACTAGTATAAGCATTCGCACAGATCGTGATAGCAAGGTTATGATCCTGCTGTAATGGACGGCCCACGAAGGACCTTACGACTTAAATAAATTAAAAAAATGCTTTGGTAAGACATAATCATGCTACTGTTCATAACCGTGCACCTAGCAGTATTTTTTGAATGCTCGGAAAACCATTAGTAAGGGGCGAGAACACGCCATCGTCCTAATGACCGCTCCCGCTTGACTTAGAATGGACTCAAGCATTAATTTTCTTCCAAAGTTCAACAAGCTACCTGGATCTACTTTCGTTTTGTGAAGGCTTGCCAAATAATCTGCCAACAGCTCGTGAACGGACCCGGAGCCCGTCGAACTCGAGCGCGAGAACCCTCAACCGATTTGAAAAAGCGCTCAGTTTGGTTCAGTTCAGTGTGCAAAGGACACGTTTTGGCTCGCACCAGTCGGAAGTCTAGAAATCTTCCGTTGGTATGCGCTCCCGTTTTGAAGCCACCTTGCTCAAGTTTGGTTCAGAGGGCCCAAATAATAGAAGCAAAAAACACAATGCCTCATTTCACCCTGGCGGCGAGAAGTAACAGTAGTCGCAAGCGCTCGCAGTTCAAATCAAGAAAACAGAAAAAACAAACGGAAGCCTACATACACTCTACTGCTTATTGTCTTCTTCGTGTAACAGCATCCATGGTGCGGGCCTAAGCTTGTCTAAAGAGACCCACGCTGTGTATCCTAAACAGGCTTCCAATGCATTTGGTCCTGTGTGTTATTGACCCTGTTACGAAGTGATTGCTATCCAACCAACAGCGGACATTGTGCCTTTGAAGCTTATCATCGTGCCTACGTGTCTGAGGGTCCAAATACTGCCGGAAAAGGCCGTCTAAGCTTGGACCTGACAAGCCATCCACAGTTTTAAAATTTTCCGTTGCGTCGCCACAGTGTCTCACCCTTTCCAATCAGAACAAATCTGAATCGCGAAGTGGTTGACCGTATGACTGTTTAATCTCTCCCGTTAGCAATGCCTGTGATTAAGCACTGCACCTATCCAGGACAAGTGGCGTCCTTTTCGAAGAAAGGGATCCAAGCCTACACATAGTACTCAAGTTTCAGTTGGCACAAGAGAGAAGTGCCCCAAAGGTCCGAATGAGTGTCCAGAGTTCTTCTGATGGCATTCACATAAGGCACCATATACCTCTGCAAGTTTTGTGTTCCTTGCGACAACCATGGATCTCCAGCGACCCGGCTGCCGGTGAAAAGAACTGCTAGAAAAGGACAATATTCCTCACCGCCTCAGTAGGGAATGGTTGCTTCGCGGGTGCTGCTACAACGTATGCTTCCCTTAAACACAAAAGTAATAATTCTCCTCGTACTAAATTATGTGTAATTCTGTCCTAAAAATTCTCCGCAGCTTGTGCCCCATCAGTACCTTTGCAGAACTTTTTCGACCCATTTACAACTTCGTTCCTGTTAGCCGAGAGCGATGTTATACATTTTTTTTATTTCTCTCATTATGGAGACGAGTTTATCCTGTAAACGTTTATCGCAAGGGATTTCCTCGAAACCCTTTTGAGTTTCAATGGGAAAATTAACCAATCAGTCAACCCCTGTTCCTAGGCCCTTTGTCTTTGACATTCCGTCTTGCGTGTGGCTAGTCGCTGCACCCCATTCAAACATTCGTCATCTTTTTGGAAGAATGGAGACAAAGCCTGCACACTAATGCAGGGGACGAAAGTTTTCGCATTTCACTGCGGCACGGCCGACCTCAATCTGAAAAGCTCTGTGGTAACCATTTTGAAACCGTTTGGTCAACCCATTTGAAATCCGAAATAACCCTTCACTGCACATACTGCATTTGGGTAAAAATAGATCATACTCGTAGGATATTGCAATGTCTTTTTTTTGGTCCTTGAAAACAGGCAACGTTCCCCCGTCTTGAAAGTTGTATCTAAAATTTTGTCCGTTTTATTATAGACGATATCTCTTCCTAGAGCGACTCGTCAACAGACCTAACCACCTGCACGAGGCAGACTGCAGTATCAAAGCTCGCATTTTGAAGGAAGCCAAAAACTGCAGTGATCCGACAGCCCGACCATGTAGCACTCCATTAGAAACTTTCTTTGGGCCCAAAAGAGTTTCCCCGACTGGAGCCTAAAAGTCCTACTATTGAAGATTTATTCCCAAATGCTTCAGTAACCTCCAAATGTGCCAGGAGGCCGATACCCCAACAGCAGAAAACGATGAATTATCAAATCAAGTGCCTCCTTGAGGTTAAGACAATTCTCCCAGTCTGCCTACATTCAACCTGCGAATTACTCCGTCTTAGAAACGAGGGTGTTTTGTGAGGCAGTATCACTGTTTCAAGCAACCAAATCCCGCAGGCACAATGCGCAGTTCTGTTTACGGTACAGGCCCGCGTTTCTTGATAGTGCTTTCTGGAACTTTGCAGAGGATGCTCTTCAGGCTGGCGGGTCTGTGAATTTCTACCTCCGAGCTCCAGTCATCAACGAGAAAGGCTACTAAAGCCGCATTTTTCCCGTTCTTTGCCAAATGGCCTAAATCGCACAAATCATTTTTGGGACTAATAAACTTCCACCACTGTTTCACTCCCCATGTGCATGAACCTCCTTCTCCAATAAGAGGCGCACGTTGTGGTAGTCCAAGTAAGGCTGCATTTACGGACGCCACGTGGGTATAGTTTTTGCAGATCAAATCGGCACTGTCTGAGACCATGCTCCTAGGGCACCCGAACCTATTCGCCACGCTTAGACTTGTGGTAGACGCTTTGAGTTAAGCCATCTTAGCCTTATTTTAAAGGTTGGGTTCGGACATTTGGGGTCACTGCAGCTTTCTTTTTGGTGTTTTAATCCCATGGATACGAATTATAATGCACCTGGACGGACGTTTCTGGCAGCATACAGCGTTATCAAACGCTTTTGCCAAGACGCCGAAGGTCGTTGCTTTGTTTTGTTCTTCTACCACAAACCGCTGACGTATGCAATGCACCCTGAGTTCAACTTTCATTGTCCACGAGAACGCAGAGAATTTGACCGCATTTCACAGCTCACGACGGGCTTTAGTCAAATCAAAGCTGAGTCAGAAAGCGCAAAAAACTCAAAATCATGTCCAAAAGGTAAACCTGTTTGCTTCTCCTTCTCTAGACTTCCCCGTCATGGCAGAAGTTCGAGCCTAAGATGAGATTTGTGCAGAAGCTGCTCAGCCACCATCAACCAAGTATCGTCAGGTATTGTTGTCCACGAATGCTGGCAAGATACTCTGCTGCATATTTCCTAGCATACCAATTATCGAAGTTCTGAGTTCGGTTTACTACATGGGCATTCATAGCGGGACATGGATTTGTTCCTCCCGAAAGCTAGTTTAACCAAAGGTTGACCGCCAAATGCGGTCGCCATTTGCGCGTTTCTCACGCACGCTCCTGTTGGAAATATACTCAAAGTTCCTCCACTTCTGACTTTCTTCTCGTTTTACCCGTAGACTGTCAGGTTTGCTAGTATTGCAATCGTGCTGGGCCGTGTAAGAGTGACGCACAAGCGTTCAAAAGGTTTTGGGGAAACAACTGTAATACTAGATTCCCGTTGGGACAATCGGTTCTACACGCTTATTTACAGGCATTGCAGCCAGTCTGCGTTTAGTCACTGCGCGATACGGCTGGCCTAAAATGTTTAAAGATATTCGTACTTAGGCCAACTAATGTTTAGAGGGCTAACGGCCTTAAGTGTAGAAGCATGCAGTCTAGCCAATTGCCAGGTTTTCTACGTCTGATGCTTGATTTGATTCTGTTCTTGTTGGTCGCTTGACACCATCACATTGGTATACACATCCGCCAAAGTGCACTGACGGGTTTTCCAAATGGCCTGGAGTTACCCCGATGTTCGGTGGTAAACACCAGTAAGTGGCTCGATGTTTTCTTAGAACAATAGATGGCTCTGTATATTTGTCTTCTTAATGTCAATAAGGACCGATGGAGACAAAGTGAGTCTTATGTGTCCTCTTCCATTACCAAGGCTCAGGGTCAAGAACGGATGCGCACAAACGCAAATCATCCGATATCTAAAGTTCTCGCCGCCAACTCACGGCGGCTCTCAAATCTCGGGGTAGCCTTAATCAGCGCGAAATGCTACCGTCAGTTCTAAACAAGTTAGAACTCAGCTGAAGGCAGGTACCCAGTGTTCCGCCAAATAACTTGTTTTTAAAATGACACTAAAACTATCTGGATAATTATTTACTTCAATGGGTACTGGTTCATTCATTGTATTGAAATGTGCCAACGGCCTGTCAACACGCATGCGGAATCTTCTCCGGTCACAAAGTAGCCTAAATTGACGGAGAATACTGTTTCGGACTGGACTCAGCAGCAGTTCGTGCGTATTCCTTCGCGTTGGATCAGTCCGTTACAAAAGTCCTTGAAAGGCCAACTCTGCGTGACTCCAATCAAAGTAAAACCTCCAACGTTAATCGAATCGGTTGCGTCGATACAGCTCGTATCGAGCGACTCAAAGTCACCTATGTTGATGATAGCGCATTACCTAGCTGTACAAGATTCGATGATAACCCTGAATGTCTTTCCGACGACAACCTCGTGTCACACCGGTGACTACACACGACTGCCTGCTGCGCCCTCGAATTGAGATCATCTCACGTTCACAATTACTGCTACAAACTTCATGGAGATCATCGCCTCATATGCAAGTCAGCTACGCACCGTGCTGCACAGTCGGTAGCAAGTAAGTCTTCGGCCTCAAGTTTTGGTCGAAGGGACGTCTTTGCAACTGAGGTAAATAGGATTATTTTAGCAACATGCAGCAATCGTAGCGTCACGTGTAATATGTATTTAAAGTTATTGCCGTACACACATCCCATACTTTGCGGTTTTTGTGGATATTCCCTTATCTTTGTTTTTCATATACCTCCTTCAGTTGATTCGTTCACCGATCCCAAGAAACCCCCCGGCAAACCGGGACAAATAGGATTATTGGCCTCGAATCCGCGTAATATTTCAAGGCCTCAATACTTGGTTCCGTGAAGCTTCCATTGGCTTGCTGTTGTCCTAATCGATGTTTGGCCCTCGAACTTGGGGAATTTTTGACTGTTTTAAGTTTCACGACGTCTGTGCTACGGAACACGGTTACAGCCTTAGATAAGAAATTGTCCCCTTTGGGGGCATCCAAATCGGCGACCAATGAGGACCCTCTTTCTACGAGTCCCTAGCTCTGCTCACATTCATTCCGTGCTCCAACTTGGCATGCCCTTGATTCCTGTGGCGGATTTAAACTTTCAAAATGCAGGACATCCGTAGTCTATAATTCTCCACTCACCCTGCCCTTCTATTTTCTGATAACAAATTCTTCGCCATCGAGTACTAAAAGATTACTTGCTTTGGCAGCGGCTGGCTCTCGGATTTCGCTCGGAGTCCAGGGTTGCTTACCCACCCCTTCTTAAAACCAGCATTCTTCCTCGTCTGCAGCCTACTTTTAGCTCTTGCCTGCTTTTTTATTTTCTCTCGCTTCCTTACATTTGAATTTTCTCATTTCCGGCTACTGATGGGCCTACGGGTGTCAGATTGACCTTTGTCGTTGAGGTTCTGTCGTTCGGTATCAGCGGCACCCTTCCTTCCACCTTCGCGGTTGATGACTGCAACCACCGCATACCAGTTGCTGCGGCATTACATTGTCTTCACTGGCAATGGGCTCTTGCAATTTCTTTATATCCTTTTAGCCGTTTTCCGCTTTCGCCACGCTTTTACCTGATATCCATTCTTTGCAGATTCCTGCAACCAAGTACTATCCATCCAACTAAATTATTTCAGACGTAAGCCAACTGTTGCCCGTTTTACAGCCACCATAGTTTTGATGCCGCCCATTTTTCACCAGCACCGCAATCAATACCGTTATTCTTTCTACAATATTCCGCTATGCAAAGGTTAGACGTCAGTACCATGGGCGATTCAATCACCGAAAATGTGGCTAGCGGCAAAACCAAATTTTTATCAATCCTTAAGCAAACAGCGAGTCTCAAAATGGCCGCAACCAATGTGATGCTCCAAAATGGTTACAGAAGTTTCGAGCAGCGCTCCGACGAACTGTTTTCGGCAGTTTAGATTTAAAGCCATCAACAAGGTTGCTCACAAAAATCGGAAAGCAAAATTTGTTACAGCAGAGTAGTTTAGGTCAAACTTGCTACAAACCTACCCACAGTTCAAAGGTACTTATTTCTTTAATTTGGGCTCCGGATCAAAGCTTGTATACATGGGAATTCCCGAGTCGAAACAATTTAGCCCGTGAAACTTATCGGTATTAGACAACGAGCACTAGACTATGGGTGACGGCCACCAGCGCAAAGCAGGCATCAGAGAAGGTGCTGATCATATGGCGACTCGCCGTGCTGCATAAAAAATGCTCGGCATCAAGTATGCGGCAGGAACAAAGCAGCCCATTGCCAGCCTATGAGCAGAATTAAAGCAACATTTCGCAAATGTGCAAGTTAAAAAACGGTCAAAAAATGTAAGAATATGAAGTGTATTATTTCTTTTTCTTTTTGTTTCAGATCATAAGAGTATGGAAATACATTGCTATGATCACTGAGATGCTTGTGGGGTGAGTTGTCATTAGAAACCCAAAACAGGAGGATCCCCAAGACACAATCCTAAGGGGCTCGAATACGAATACTTTATAACTCTGAGATGATGGCACTCACTCCGGCATAGATGGTCCCGTCTTTGGGTACACTGCGGAAAAATGCAAGCACCTGGCCGCATATTTCATAAGATTTCAAATTAAGGCAGAGAAGAATTTCAGGAACCTCATACAAAGCTTTTTATCAGTCTGCCCTTGACGAATAGCATGTTTTGCAGTGCACGATCTGTCCGGGAGTAACCTGGGCTAGATAGTGCAAATAAGTATATTGTTGCGCAGATTGGTCAACAAGACTGGCTTCAACGTGCGGTCAAAACCTTACGCGGGAGGTTAGCAAGGCTGGTGCGTCTGTGCGCACCCGGTTGATTACGATCTCTCACCTTAAAAAGCACGCACCAT
>LUCM01011668.1:356793-371569 GCA_008360955.1 Fasciolopsis buskii | reverse complement strand
TTTTCTTTACTTCCTCTATTAGTGAAACAATTGCGCTTTATTTCCGGGAAGGGAACCGATGCCAACAGAGGGCTACCAGATGAGGAATCGAATCGCGTCCTTCATGTCCCAATTCCATGAACTTAACCGGCTGACCACCGCTCATGCGTTATGCAATACCTTGTATAAGTGTTTACCAATTTATGCTACGATTTTGTCGTCAAGACTAATGACCACATAAATCTTGAATACCGTGATAAGTAATCCGGAGTAAAGTCTTTCGGTTGGATTTGTCAAGAACATTGAAATCAGCGCGCATAAAATAAATTTCTTACAGCAGAAAAGCACTAAACTAATAAGCATGGAATTCAGTGCGTAGTTGAACTGAACGGTGCAAACCATAGCTAGAGTATGGATTTTTGTTCCCAGTAGTATGTTTCGCATACGGATGGATGAACGAAATTTCCCCGGAAGCACACGACCGGTTTCATGGTTACTGCCGCTATTCAGGCATGCGTAGTCGGTACTCTCCTGTCCAACCATCTCTACAGTAGTGCGCTGTGCTCCTGTCTTAGTTTCACACTCGAATCTCATTTGATTCGTTAGGGGCCTGAATGGGTGATAAGTGGATTTAAGGATCACTTGGTCGTTAGCCGAAGGATTTATTAGTTAGCACGGTAAGTTGTTTGATCCTTTTCGGATTAATAGCTGGCTGTCAATCTTCTTATATCTGCTATAAGAAGCAGGATCTCAACGGAGCTATTGAAAAACATGACTGATGCTTTTCCTCGCACGTAATAGCTTGGTTGATTGATCAGTCGTTAAATTAGAACCGATTCTAAATGAGCCCAAATGTGCAACACTTTGAACGATGCTTCGGAACAACGCGTATGACAATAAGCATCGGTTTGCAATATACACTGTCTGATGCAATTCGTTGGCTGGAATGAAACAAATGAGTGTACATACTGATTGCCAGACAGAGGGTCATTTTTACTAAGATTAGGACGATATCTCTCTTCCCATAGATTAAAACTATGAGAATACAAATCTCATGAGACACTTATCGTCTGCCTCCAATTGACGTGGTTCATTCGTGAATCCGTGGTTGCTTCAATTGGCCAGGAAAACTGAGACGTCTGCTCCCTTGACTTCGGGGCATATAGATCCGAACTCAGGTGACGACTAGCGAGAATGTCTGATTTAGTGAATTTCCGAACTTGAGCTATTTGTGAGTGGACAGTCTTGCTATGGTCCATGAAGCGGAGTAAAATTCTCAGGTCAACCAAGTAGGGATTTTGGACAAGAGGCTTCAAAATGATACAAATTTTGGCATCAATTTTATCCCGGTATGACTAAAGTGGGTGCAATTTTGTTGCCAACTAAATCGTTGTACTCACTAGTTAACAGTTTTCTAGCCACGGTGCTTGGCAGACCTTCTGACATATCAACTGTGGCACGGTTAATTCCGAGAAAAATGAAGGCTGATGAGTACTCAGTTCTGCTTGCGAAGAAGTTTGGGTTCCATCGTTGGATTAGCATTTTAGAACACTCTACTGAAAACGCCATAGGACATTCAGACTGGAATATTTGTGAAAATTATCCCAGGATGCATGAATCAACAAAAGAACTATCGGTAAAGCTTGTCTAAAATCCATTGCGCATTAACGGGTTCGAAGGACATCCTTTGCATCGAATTCACAAGTTAAAACAACTACGCACTTTCCATAATTCCTTAAAAATCAATACAGAGAAGGCGGTTTTGTTGGAAATCTGGTACATATTCGGTAAGAAAAGTAACAAAATAATAGCCATTTTGCTCTTCAGTGCTGCATGATCATGATGATTTATGCACCAGGGTTGTAAGTATACCGGTCTTCCTAGGCTGTGTCCTAGGTCCCAGTTAGCACTGTCTTTGTGCAATCGACTGTCACTTGAGGAATGAGAATGTGGATTGAAAAAGTAACCAGTTCGGCAGAGGTAAGTGCATTCGCCAATTCCAAACAGGTGGGCTCTATTGGAAAATGAATTGCATAAACAATTTTCGGATCATCGTACGACTGTTATTTTTCGAAGCATATGGCGAAAAGGATTTGAGATAGGATAGCGGGATGCAATTGGTAACTGAGTATTCATTCTATAATCCACTGTAGAATTTAGGTTGTGAATTACCTATCATTTCTAGTGGTAACAGCAGTGGTATGCTTTATTCTTGATGCGGTATCAGACCGCAAGCCCAGTAGGCAGTAGTACAATTTATTCATCATCGTCAACCTGTTAGTTAGGAGAAAACTATCCGGATCACTCAATTCATCATCATTACCATCGTCCTAGTTCCCCTCATCATCCACCTCACCATCAGCATCATCATCCAAATCATCCTACCCCTTCTCATCAAAATCATCCATATTATATTATTATCATCATCATCATGCCAGTGGTTCGAGAAGCAGTGCACACCCCCCCTCTGATCGCTGCCGTGTTCGCAAGTTTTGGTAACGGTATGTGTTACTTATTACCTAATGTAAATATTTTACCAAGAATGTCCATTTTGCAGGCACACAAACACAAGGCAAAAGGCTGAATGATTCTTTGAACAAGATACGGACGGCAAAAATTGTCGTTTAAGTTTCGAAAATTTCATCACTATTTCAGCCAAATCAGTTGATGCATAAGTCTACTTGACCGTTGACTTCTGTATTAAGAAAATGACCATTTTTGATGTCAAGTGCGTGCTTCGCACATGGAAGGATAAAAAAATTTCCCGGGGGCGCACGAACGGGTTCGTAGTTATTTGCATTTGTATGCGTACTCTATACTCTGCTATCCAACCTACTTTGCATACTGCTTCATTAATTTCACAGTGGAATCTCATTCGGACAGGGCTGTAATGGATAAGCCTACCTGACGAGCGGCAACCGCGGCTAAATCGGCCGTGCCCTTCTAGGGCAATTTCATTTGTCCATCCGTAAACGAAATATAATGCGGACAACAAAACCCGTACCGATGAACCTTGCATCCTCCTTCTAAAGATTAGCCTTGCCTGAACGACAAAACCATACAGGCCAAGTATCATATGGTTCTTAAATGGACTAACCATAAATGTCCGGCCCTAGTGATTTTGTTTTGGTTTAACTTTGTTCGCCTTGAGAACCATGAAAACGGATAACGTGGCTACGGGATTTCGTGGGTTATGATTTGTAGCACCTGATAGTAGGTAGGCCAGCATAAAGTTGGGATATGCACCTAAATGGTGAAGAGATTTCAATGCGTCTGTCTATTTTCCGAATTGTTTAGTTACCTGGACGTTTCCATGCCCAGCTTGTTGTACGTGTGACCAACATTGTTTTGACGATTGATTAGGCTGGCTGCACAAACTAGAGATTGAAACTTAAGCACTAACTGAAGTGACCAACATTTAATGAAATGCTTCAACCTGAGCTGCTATAAACACCAAAAATTCAGAGTCACTGAACACGAAAGATTAGTATTTTCACCTTTTAACAAACTGCATGAAGCCGACAAGACCCAATCTCACAGTTGGATAAAACCACTATCTAAATATCTCATAAAATTACAGTTTAATTGCATTCAAAATGTTTCTACAGAACTCATTAAACTTAATAAAATCTAAGCTCATTCATATAGCTTTTCTTTGACTTATGTTTTCCATGGAAGCGTATGTCACGCTTTCAGTGATCTTGAATATCTATTGCCTTCTCTAGGCTTGTGAAAAATAATTTTCTGCCGATAATGGATCCACCAAATTAAATTTTTCGACAAACAATTTTTGTCACGGTTCACATGCTGACAGGTTTTTGTTGGGGATCTGATTTGTTTTGGAAACATCTACAAATTCAATTCAAAGAAACTTTTCACTTAGTGAGAATGTCTGAAAACAATATTCCCAAAATAGAAATACCGCGCTGCGTCTGTCGAAACCTGGTCGGTCGGTTTAGAATTTGAAGTAACTCATCAAACAAGTACGGAAACTCCTAACAACAACCATGTAATTTGTTTGCTTCTGGGAGTTCAAGTGATTTTCGGCATACCAAAAGCAAAATTGCAAGAGACCGGAAGCACAACTTTTGAGTTAGACTTGATGTAGAATAAGTGGATCTCTTTGCCCCAAATAAATGTTGTCAAGGCTACGAGAGTATGCAGTGGGTTTGTGAAATACATTGGCTTTTAATTGGCGCCTCTGGAGAGAGGAAATAAAGACTGTGTTGAAACAATGGTATTATTCCCAATTTTGTCCAGCTCAGACTAACATAAGTGCAACACCGCCTCATTCAAGTCACGTGACTTGGCCAATAGTGTCCCGCAGAGCGCATTGAGGTTTAAGATCTAAATGTCCAGGTTGAACCTGTCGAGTGGAAAGAAGCTACACACACAACTAGACCATCCACAAACTCAGTTTCTTAGAGTATAAAAAATACCTAGGTTTGGTACATTTTGTTTTAGGGCCAGTAAGCCTCAAAAATGACTTCCCGTTCATTTTGCCTTCGTAGCGTAGATAAACAAACATTCGGACAGAGTAAAACATTTGGGTGTAATATCAGATGGTTTGAAATCGAGTGCATTACCGAGTTTGATTTTTCGTCACGTGGCCCAAGATTTTTAATTGGTATTTTGGGGTATCTATCCACCTCCAAATTGCAGATGTTTTCCGTTGATCATTACAACCCATCTTTGAATCGCTAACTGTAATTAAAAATAGAGTACACCAGGAAATTCGTTCAACTGGTATGTACAATACCTGCTTTGCCTAATTTTACTCTGAAAAACGCTGCTTTTACTTGCAGATTCAGTTCTCTGCTTCAGCACTGCGAGCAAATATTTTCGCCATCTCAGTGCGTTACTGTTGAATTAAATTTGCTTGGACATCAAAACTTTTCACGTATCTTCTATTCGCAATGTCGTTTACTGACAGCTTTATCTTTGGAACAGCCTAGCTACTGCAGGATACACCTAAGCAGAGATCAATAATCAGATATCAGGTTCACATTCCAGATGCGTCAAACTGTTGGAGGAATACAAGGTCAGTAAGCTACTCATCCATCGATCTGGTCAAATAATTAAAACTGACAACCAATGCATTCATTTCAACGTATCCGTTTCACATGAACCAAGTCTTCAAATCACCACGGTCATTTCGCTTAATCTGCCAGTCTTGATTGATTCGAAGATTGGTGCTCACTGTTTGTGAAATATTTTAGCGCCTATTCTATTGTCTCGGGGATCTGCTGACTCCGTGACATAGCATTTCCAGTTTTTCATGGTGCTTTCTTCTCATCCAAACAGTTCAACAGACTGTCAAAATCCAGTTTCTCTAGCAGGAAATTTCACATGATTTATCTGTTGGTTTTGTGGAGGTAATAATGTGGGCTTAAAATAAACGCAATCCTGCGCCAATTTTTTATACTTCAAAGGAGCAAAATGAGTCTTAAACAACCACCTAAGGATTGGTTTGTTAGTGAGTGAATGAATGAATGCTTACAGTGTATTCGGGTCACTCCTGAACAATGAAACATTGTTTCCATATGTAAACTGGAATAGGTCATTGTCTTGACAAACCCATCAATGTCATTTTCGTAAGAGGCTGGAGTTATCCTAGTTACCGAATGGACGCCGTAACTGGTAGGAGATAATGCGTGAGGACAAGTTTTCACGAATCACTTTCTCAGCAGTCTTATTTCGAACGGGTATCAGTCGAGGACACTTTGTTCATATGTTGGTTTCAGATGGTAATCTGTTGCCACTCGGTGATACTTTGTCTCCCGATCTACTGAATTATCACGGCATTCAAACTCCAATTTTTTTCTAAACAGCTGAATCCACTTTTTGAGTTTGTTACTTTCTGACTAAGTAACGCAAACATGGGCTTGGTCGCTCCGCTTGTTTTCATCGAATTCCCAAAAAATTAGTTTTCTAGGACGATAATCACTCGTGATCCGATCACGGGATTAGGCGCAAAGTCTAATCACTACCGCGATTGGTTTGAATAGACCAATCAGAAATCCATTCTACTATTAAGGATCATTGCATCAGTTGCCTGGTTCTTATACGCAAACATTAAAAGAACTAAACAATTGCCATTTAGAGTTGCTCTAGTATGCACATTTTTTGTCTCCGATAAAAACGCCCGAGCAGTACAATTTGCGTGACGAGTAAACCATCGAGAAATGAGAGAGAATCAGGTTGAAATCATTTCACTTTATGCGCACGGAGAAAAGTTTGCACATTTGAATACGACAAAAGGGGGAGTGAACTGGCCGTGCTAAGTTGCACAACAGAATCACAGACTGCTGCTTACGTTGTTGTGCACATTTGCGATGCTTTGATATTCAGACTGTGATTATTTTATTCGACCACCGATATCCTGATAGGCCGCGGGATGAGTATACAGGTACAGTGTTCCTCCAAGGGTTGGGAGGGGGAGTACCAATATACGGATCAGCAAGGTAGGAAAAAGAAATCCTCGTATGCCAAAATGCATGCACACTTACTAAATGGTGACCCATGTTAGCGCATTGCCGTAGGCATCCAAAATGCGATTGGATTGGTGATCGTAATGCGAATTGAACTGAACTGGGAATCAAAAGTTTGTGTTTATACACTTGAAAGTCAAGCAAAATGTACGTATTCGGCGCATGGACAACATTAGCCCTAGCTAGTACAATGGATCGTCACATTTGAGTCGCCTCAAGCGTGCCGGAATAAATTTGACTGTCCTGGTAACATTAGGCAGCAGTTTCTGTGAGTTGGTTCACACAGACTAGGCTTTCTGTTACCAAGTAAATCTGCAAGAAGCCAGAAAAAACCGTGCCTACTTTTCCCTCTGTTTTCATCCAATAATATCCTTGCGAAAACGGATTTGTACATACCCGTTTTAGACAAAATTTGATGACAGAATTTAGTGTGACCCTTTGCGAAACATCCAGGTGTGTGCCCGTAATGGCATAATTTAGACGGTTAACCACGATTCTTTAAGGATTTTGTTCGACCACCGCTCGGAGCGGCCTCGGATTCCGGTTGGTAGAACACACGATGTTCAAATATTTAGGTTTATTCAGTGCATGGGTTCGAATCCAGCCAAGATAAGAGAGTTTCCACAGCTACATCAATTACACAATTGCAACACAGGACAACCGAATTCCATTTTTCTGAAAGGCGGTTAACCGGTGAAAATCCGAGCCGTTTTCCAGTCCATATAAAAAACCAAGTGGTAGTGAAGTTTTCGTGTAGTAACTATTGTCATTGTTTTCCTAATAAACTTCGGGATCCGGGGACCTTTTTCAGGCAAAAACGGTTTCATTTTGCGACGAGTCAAAAAACCGACTGACGCAATTACTACATTCCTCAAAAAAGACAGCTAGGAATAACAGATGCACAGTTTGATTATAACCTGATCGCAGGAGCATGCAGAGCGTTCGACTTTGACGAATTTGTTAAACATGCTGAGCAAAACTATCCTAGGAGAATGGGGTCAAAACTCTCCTGGGTGTTCTTTTTTGTCACAATGCAGCGCAATTAACACAACCACACTATTACTAATAGTAATAAAAAAATAACAGTTTGCAGTTTCTGGGAATGTTACGTTTCAGCTGAAGTGTCCGTGGACTTCAGGTAAGCGCAGAAATTTCACATTTCAAGGGCGTTGGGCTTTTTTGCCTGCATTTAGCTTAGTGTCATAAGTTTAGAAAATTCACACTATAGCATTAAAAGTGGTATTTTTGTATAATTGGATCAATTTTTGTCTGCCATCCATCCCATTATTAGTAGAATACCAGTGTGCAATATTTACTACCAATGGAAAGCTATCAGGTGTAGGAGTCGATCCGTGGTGGAAGGTTTCGAGTGCCTGACGCTTCGGTTGACAAAATATAAGCTAAGCTGCACAAGATTGAACGGAAACTCGTGGTTTACTTTGTCGTTTCACCTAACAAATACCTAGCACTTTACCGAACGTGATTGAGGAGTGACAAATTTCATCTTGGAAGGTAAAACCCAATCAGAAATTCCCGGGGATTATCATTTCCTTTTTTTTCAATAGGTTGACACACTGAACTGGTCACATGATTCACTAGTAGACGAGTAAATCACATACACTTTTGGTGCACTGAACAGAATTTGACCAGCCGCACTAATCGGCAGAAAAACAATTTTTTTCTCCGCACATCACATTCGAATTTGACAGTACCAAGCAGCTGTCAGTTTGATGAAAATTTGCATTCCTCACTAAAACAAAGTTCATAGGGTGAAGAATTCGAGCGTTTCTGGGGAAAATTTGGGACCCAAGGTAGATTATTCGTTCCACGTGATGTTTCTTGGTTTGAATCAAAAATATCTCACTGATGGAAAATGTTTGCAGATGCACGTGGTAACTGTGATTATTATCCGGTAGGAAGCAACTTGTGAGGTGCGTAGGTTTCCATCAATGATATGGAATTCCAGTAGCTAAATTAGCACGGCATTAGCCAGCCAGTCGTGGAAAAATGATACACATTGTAACTTCATTATTAGAAGAAGTAAAGGATAAAAGATAAAGCTAAGAAGTAATTCTGTCTTAACCAACGTGGACGAACGTAACCCACCTCCCTGTCATCCCGCTGATAGGAGTTTTACAGGCTCTGATAACAAAAACTTCATGCAGAGACAGAATCCCGGATCAGATTGCATGTTAGTCGAATTGTGCATTTTGTACGACGGGGATAAGGTGACTGTGTGAATCAAACACGTGAACAGAGAGATCGCACTGCTTCAATGATTTCAATACACTGGAAATTATCGAGGAAATAAGAGAACAATCGCCCCGATTACACAGGTGTACCATTGTTTACCATTTGTTTTTTTATTTATAGGGATCGCTATCTCCACCCCAACTGCTGTTTTATTCGATGCATTGATTGTTTACGTAGACGTTAGCTAACAAATCACAGATCGTCTGTAAAATTCCAATTCTTTGGCAAAACAGAAACCGGTTTCTTGCCGGTTTTGTTTACCCTGCCCATCTTTGCGCAACAAGTCCAAAACTGGTCGGTCCAGTTAGACCTCTTTCTGTTTGCCCAGTCCATACTGGGATTTCCTTGGTCTGACTAAAAGAATTGCCTTTTGAATTTCACCGGACCATTTCGTGTTATTTGCCGTATTAGTTTGCCTGAGGGCAAGTGGATGTCGGTTTTGGAATTTCTAATCTTTTCAGACTTCTTGGAAATTTGAACTAATGAAATTTTGTGTCCAGAAATTATTTCACACTTCCGCACAGGGCAAACCAAAAGACCAATGGACTGAGATGCGTCCGGTTATAGACAGAGGTTGGGATTGAACATTAATCATTTCAATACTTCCTCGACAACCGGGCAATAGAATGTCTCCGCTTCAGCTTTGGTTTCGTTAAACTATAAGATAGACAGTGTCTGAAACCGGGTGTCTTGTGAGTACGTAGGGCAAAAGGCTAACGGAAAGTACACGTCGTTACCGATAAACCTCAAGGCTGCCCAGTGTATTGGACAGGTTTATGATTATCATAATTACTCCACCATTAGTAGTAGTAAAGGTGTTACTAGTTGTAATAATAATAGTACCCGAGGTACTAGCAGTAGTAGTTAGTGACGGTGCTATTATTAATCAGCCGAAAATGTAAATTTAAGCCAACCAGAGGATCTGGTTTTCGATTCTCCTTCGTTTTCTCTCGACTACACCTCTTCCGTAAAAACAGGTAGTTTATTTTGATCGACTTTTACTGATACATTGCAGCCGGTAGAGAGAGAACAATGGGCTTTGTGCTTCATCAGAATCGATTGAAATTTCAATACGGACTGTTCGTAAACCAGAAACGGCATGGTGTTATTAGTACTACTAGCACCACCAGTAGTAGAAGGCAAATGTACCGATGATTGGTTAGTGCATGAGTGTTGTTCTGGTGATGAATACTCATGAACAATGAACCGTTGAACACTGACACATCGCAGCCGGAACCACTAGTCTGTTGGCAGAAAGTTGTTCTTTTATAGACCACTGTGAATGATGGAAAAATGCAATCGGGAGTTTTACAGAATCGCTCTCGTCAGCTTGCGCAAAAAGACAGTCCAGGCCGCCAGTATTCCTTCCGTTAAAACAAATAACCAGTTCTCTGGGGGTCTAGCAACAAAATTCCGAAATCTCGACATTTTCATTCTGATGTGGATGAACGTTTCACCGGCTGGATGAATGTTTACTTGTCTGAAAAACCCGGACAGTGAATATTCTGTTGATTGACAACCATGTTTTCTTGAGCCCTGAAAACCGTAGAGGGAAAAATGTTGTCGTGTCTAGTAGGCAATCGTGTGTCACGTGCGCTGTCGACGAGTATACGGAAATTGGACGGCAAATACTGTTGACAAGAGTTTACATTCAAAATGTTCTTCGAAGCAGTCATGTCGTCAAATTTTAGCATTCGATTTTCACTTTTATCTTGTCGCAAAGCTACCGAATTCGAGGAAAAAGTCCAATGTGCCTGTTTTTGCCAGTAACAAAAATTGTTGGCATAAAATTAGCAATCACCATGGTGAAAATTCTGGCTAAAATAACCCAAAATCTAAGAATTTCCGGCAACTGAATTTGTTCCGCTCTTTCTAGCCATGGATAGAAGGTAGGACATATTTGTTTTGAAACGAACCGTTAAATAGTTATTATTCCAAATCAAGACCACAGTTACCGAGCTGATGGTTAGTGAAAAATAAAGTGTTACGCATTGCTCAAAACCCAATTTGCCATTTAAAATTCGATTGGTTTTGTATATCAATGGGACGAAATCAAATTGTGTCCAACTACTAACGATCAATTTCATTTCTATGGATTCTTGTATTTATCTTCTATCTGTACTTTTTGTGACTTCATTTCGTAATGATTTGGGAACGTGATGTGACAGGATATTTGGTCCGAAATATTCTAAAATCGAGAAACAACAGTAACGAAAATTTACAATTTTTGTCTCGACTGATCGTTGGCGAAATCTGGGCAACCAAAAGTTTATTTGTGCTATTTTAGAGTTTGTCCGTTTGTTGAATGAATGTTTTTTAGACGACATATTCATGCACGAACCCAATATCATCCGTTCTTTCATGCATTTGAGCAATAACAAGCTCGAGTGTTGCTCTCTTTAGAGATCATCGCACCGTATATATACCCGAAATCATACCCAGGGTTTGGTCTCAGTTGAATTCGGTAGGCCATCAAATGCAGAGCGCAATTCTGCTACCAAAAAGCTATTGCATAAACGGGAGATCGACGGTGGTTTTTGGAGCAGCCACGTAATCATCAATAGACGATAAAAACAAACCAGCTAGGATACGATTAGGAATTTGGCGTTGTTTCAGAAATCATTAGCAGCTATTTGCAAACAAATTTAATAAAATGCAACCAAATTACTCAGTCGCTCTCGTTTTACCCAAAATGTTACATAGAAGTGTAAACCATAACTCATTGGATTCTATTGTCTCGTTAGCATCTCTAGGGTTCGCTTAAGCAAATGTTTTTGAAAATTTCAGGTTTCATTTTGAACACTTTTGTCCGCAATGTTTAACATTTAACAACACTTGGGCTATTGTATCAATATGTTTGTTTTCTGTTCCAGCGACTGGTGAAAACATTGCTACCATCTTTTGCTTTTGGTGAATGTTTCAACCTGCTTTTGTGTGTTTGCCTGCCGGTCGTTTCTAATCCGCCCATATCGATATTTCGTTGCTTATTGCATAAACATCATCATTGACCAGTGTGCCCGTTCGCAGCTCATTATTTCTGTGAGCTCGAATAAATAGACAGTAATGATAAATGATTTTAATACTGATAGTAACGGTAAAAATGGCCTGCTTGCCTTACTTCCAGTTTTAATTATTTCTAGGAGCTTGCCAGTCCCCTTCTTATTCGTCGTTTATTCTGATGAAAACAGGAGGTAAAATACTTCCCACGAAGCGTTCAAGCAGCTTAGAAAAAAGCCATTTCAAAGTTTTAGTCATAACTCTGGCAAAACTTTCGATAATTGAATGTCAGGTCCTATCGCACGTGCGGTATTTTGTTAAAGTTCAGTGAAATGATGTAACCTTGGCAACGATTTTCCAGGATCTGCCGACTGAATTGAATTATAGATCTGAACTAGTAACTCATAACAATGCACTAATTTCCGTCAAGCACTGTAATTTGTCCGAAAACCAGGACACTTGGCATTAGCAAAATCTGATTTCTCCATCACCTCGGTCACACACTATCACCCCTAACCCCGTCATCTTGGAGACTTGAAACTGGATCGCCTTTTGGGTAGATTTCTACACTTGGTGTCAAAATGACAAAGCAGATTAATTTCCACTTGTACCTCGAACTTTTTGAATGAACGTAACCATATGTAATGATACGTGTTTCTACAATCCCCTCAACCAAATGAGAGGCAGAAACTCACAATGGTCCGATCAACTTTACAATAGCTTTCCCTGATTCTTCCTTCCTTCGATGAACCTTGGCTATTTAGTAACGAATTCCGATCAATTGGCTGACAAAAGGATTGAATTCTGGAGCAACTTTTTACTAAATAACATAGATAGGTAGATTCCCGTATTAGGATTGTTAACGGAGATCAGGCGGATACCTTCGGGTCATTAGGACATGAAGGGGCCTGGTTCGAATCCCGATGCCAACGGTCAAATTTTATACTTGGCAGGACTCTCGAGATTGCGATATATCTTCTGAAAATGATATGCCATGTTATTTCATGGAGGTAGGGAATGATCATTCACCTACGAAATCCAGTTCACTGATTTGAAATCTGCCTACAGATTTAATGGGACTTGATCACCATCGGGACAGTAATGCTCTACAAAAGTTCCAACCTGACAGATGAAGTCGTAAAAGATGGCGAATTCTGACGTATTCGTTATTTTCTCGCAAGGCAGAAATTTGTGCTCCTCTTCGTAAGAATTCCGTGAACACGATTCGTAATATTTTGGTCAAATATTTCGGTTCCCGATTTTCACAACTGTATTATGTAAACTTAACTAAATGCACACAACCTTAAATTAATGGTATCAATTTTAAGACACAAAGCGGTGGCCAAAAAGTATATTTCAGAAAACAATTTGTTTTTTTTTCACTCTCGAGACACGAGGTCCAAATAGGGTACGATCGTCAATTAGTGTCCATGCTATTGCACGGAACAATGCCCTTCGAGTTGGATTACATTCCTAACTTGGGATAGGAGAAAGACCGTCGTGGATCCAGTGTGTAGATGTGACCTAAAAGTGCACAACTGACAGAACAAATGGAAAATCCCACGGGTCTTCTGGGAAGCAGAAACGCCATTTCTCCGACCGGAATGGTCGACACGGAACCGATGGAAACGTACGTAACAATTTCAATTATTAGTCATTTTTCTTCTTACTTAGAAGTTACCTAAAATTCAGGGAATAAATCGATGTCTGAAACTGCACCTACCATCCCACAAAGTCTTATTGGCTAATCACTCAATGTGCAATGTCACATAGACCACGAACTTGTGGAGTAACCGTAAAACTACGCTAGCGTCATTTACGTACGCTTGGAAAACAAACAATCGCTTTGTATGAATGCACTGAATAAGTTAATGGGAAAAACGTCGTTCAGTAGATTGGAACAGTGCATCAGAGCTCAGGTAGGTTCGCGTACTTGTAAGACTGCAGTTCATAATCCCTACTTCCAAATTTTCTGGACTGCCAAGGGAGGCATTGTTATTGTCAAACGTATATGCATTACTTTTAGGTCTCTCCCCACGTAAATGACCGTATATAGTAGATAAAGCAATTGGCTGTGAAGGTAGGTAAGCCATAGAACAAACAATTGCAACCAACTGTTAGCATCCCCTACTTCGTGCCTTGGTCTTGAATTGAAATTTTTCCGCGGTTATTTTGTGATTAGTCATTGTTATGTAGACCAGTCAATGGCCGAGGTGACACTTGGATCGTTTGATCACCCGTGAACAAAGTCTGGATGTCAAGTTAATACAAACAGCGCAACACACACATGATCAGCAATTTTCACATTATTCTCAACCGTGAGAATACTTACGACACATTCTGTATTATCACTTGCCTAATCCAGCAAATCTCAACTGAGACTGGAATTAGAGACAGGCCAACAACTCTTCCGCTCTCGAGAAGCCAGTCCTAATCTTTACAATAAACTCGTGAATGACGCTACTAACGGCAAACTACCAACAAAATTTTGCTATAAGCGCCTCTAGTTAGGCCTAGAATTCGGGCATCTCGGTGACCTGTGAATTCATAATTACTCCTAATCCAAAGTTTTGCCACATGTTACTATTACATGAATCCAAGCTGATTCGTATTGCTAATGCATTTTTGCCCGTCTGTGACAAAACACCTAGATGAGGAACAAGTTGTCAAAATCGATCTACCGTTCTTTTCAACCTTAAGCGAAATCGCTGAAAATTCAAATGAAACTTTCCTAGGATTACTAAACCGGTTGAAACGTGGAATAAAGAGCACGTTTTATTTCTGAAAAATGCGTACAATGCATTCTAGTCTAATCAAAAACCGACTATGTTCAAATGACCAGCGTAATTGTGTCTCATCCTGAAGGCTGTGCATTCGAACAGTCCAATTCCTGGTAAAGTTTCCCGTTTGGAAGTTCTCTGTTGGCAGAGATCCCTTTCCTGAAAATGCTTTAGATTTTGTATTGATTAGAAAAGGAAGAGGAAGATAAACGATAAACGATAATGACCAAAATATGTACCTCTTAAATAGTGTTCACATTGGCACCTTTACTTCAG
>LUCM01011668.1:289179-344803 GCA_008360955.1 Fasciolopsis buskii | reverse complement strand
ACGGTTTGTTCAAATTCACCACGTGATCATGTTGCACCTATCCGTCACTGATTTGCACGGTTACTGTCCGCTAGCTCGAAGCGATCGACCCCTACTGATAGATGACTTCTCTGCAGGTAGCCTACCTAAGTACGACCAAGGCTTTGGATATGACCTACAGAGCTTCATTACTTGGTACATTTTAGTAGTAGGAGATTGAATGTTTTCATCAAATAATTCACCATGTGATATGATCGCTCAACTCACGATAAAGGAACGATGGAAGCACTGTACAGCTGTTTCATCCTTGTTAGGAATGATGAGCAGTGCATATGGACCGCGCCCGAACTGGGACGCGAACCCGAACAAGGACGAACGATTGTGAGTCGAACGCCTTAGCCATTACGCTACCGGCCAGGCTGTGAACGGTTTGTTCAAATTCACCACGTGATCATGTTGCACCTATCCGTCACTGATTTGCACGGTTACTGTCCGCTAGCTCGAAGCGATCGACCCCTACTGATAGATGACTTCTCTGCAGGTAGCCTACCTAAGTACGACCAAGGCTTTGGATATGACCTACAGAGCTTCATTACTTGGTACATTTTAGTAGTAGGAGATTGAATGTTTTCATCAAATAATTCACCATGTGATATGATCGCTCAACTCACGATAAAGGAACGATGGAAGCACTGTACAGCTGTTTCATCCTTGTTAGGAATGATGAGCAGTGCATATGGACCGCGCCCGAACTGGGACGCGAACCCGAACAAGGACGAACGATTGTGAGTCGAACGCCTTAGCCATTACGCTACCGGCCAGGCTGTGAACGGTTTGTTCAAATTCACCACGTGATCATGTTGCACCTATCTGTCACTGATTTGCACGATTACTGTCCGCTAGCTCAAAGCGATCGACCCCTACTGATAGATGACTTCTCTGCAGGTAGCCTACCTAAGTACGACCAAGGCTTTGGATATGACCTACAGAGCTTCATTACTTGGTGCAAGTTGGTAGTAGGAAATTGAATGTTTTCATGAAATAATTCACCTTGTGATATGATCGCTCAACTCACCATAAAGGAACGATGGAAGCACTGTACAACTGTTTCATCCTTGTTAGAAATCATGAGCAGTTCGTATCCACCGCGCCCGAACTGGGACGCGATCCCGGGACGAACTATTTTAAGTCGTACACCTTAGCCATTACGCTACCGGGCAGGCTCTAAACGGTTTATTTCCAAACTAGAAATCTCCAACAAGATTAGGCCTGGCCATTCCACTAGAATTTGATTCAAAACTGTACATAGTGATTGCCTGCCAAAATCAAAAACGCATCGCCTAGGGCCGAAATACCTGGGAGGCTATAATTTGCTTATTATGCATGAATTGATTCGTGCTTCGGTTTCTTAGAATGAGGCATTTTGAGATAGAATAAACGATCAGTCAGAATATTCCCTTACCATTAGTACCATGTATGGGTCCGTTGATAAAATATTCCTGAAATTATTTGACCAACCGGGCTATCAGAAGCACCTAGTCGAAATGGGTTTCCAATGCCATGTCTCCATGTTTTCGTTCTGTCTGTGTCAGCGTTGAGATTCTCAGATGAATTATTTGTCCATGCGCCCTTCTGCAAATCCGACAAGAAGTTTGGGCCAAGTGACATTCGTTCTGACAGGAACGTGTGATTCAGTATATGCGGTCCATATTATGCCCTCGAGTACAAACCCCAAACAACTTCCAGGTAGCGAAACGGCTAAGACGTTCGACTCAAAATCGTTCATCCTTATTGAGGTTTGCGTCCCGGTTCAGGTGCGATAGATATGCACTGCTGACGATTTATAACAAGGGTGAAACAACTGTGCAGTGCTTCCATGGTTTCTAAATGGTGAGTCCAGGGACGATATCACGTGGCAACTTATTTATAGTTTCCTCGCAATCTTCTGAATGATAGTTTAGGTTTTTAGGTTGCGTTTTTTAGGTTCAAAATGTAGAATTCTGTTGCACAACTGGAGTAGCTCGAGGTCCAACCCAGCTGTTTCAGGGGAACAACTGATCCAGATGGATAAGTTGTTATTTGGGCATTTGAAGTGACCCCGCGCCCACAGTAGGCTCAATTACCATTTGTTGATTTGTGGCATCTGTGGCGTCGACGTGACATTCGGTTATTGATAAGACGTCGAGCATACACGGCAGCATTGAGACCGATTCTGATCTCGAGATGCGAAACAGGGTTGTTGAGAGTAGAAGATATGGGAATTTTTTCGGTGTTTGAACACTGTTTTCTTCGTAGTGTTGATGGATTATGGTGAACTACTTCCTAGGGTTAATTGTCTGAAACAACCACTGAACCAGAAAAAGTTAAGATGATCTGGGCAGGCAAAACAACTGGCGCGAATTAAGCTGTCCTCTGAATCTGATGATGATTAGAAGTTAGTTGGAAGTTTCCAATGGATAACAAAAGGAAAGTGTGAAAGCTTAAACCGGTGACCTGGCTCGTGGTGGTGAACCTAGGCTACCGGATTACGGTGTGCTGGAGATTTTCCTCACTCCGTTCGTGCCGCCAACCGATATGTAGAGACGGTGGCTCAATGCCGCATTCAGTGACATTCGTGATTCCGAAATGTTTTCTCCCCTCTATACTTGTCCAACTTATTATTTCGCAAAGTATTTATCACTGTTTCTAGTTATGTTCCCTTTTTAATAGATTGTGTAAAGATAGCCACCAAATCCAGAGAATGCTGGCGCTAAGTAAATGGTTGTACAGGCCGAGATGAAGTAAATGACACTAGAATACGATTTCAGTAGATAAGCTTGTTTTAGACTAATTGATGGTTGATGCATACTGTTTGCGATTCAGGTCAGTTTCCAGAGTATAGAGTACACAAGTGTAGGGCTAGTTCATATGGAGCACATCAGGAACTAAGTCCATGATAAGTGGTGTCCTTCCGGGGAGTATCCATTCCATCATCAACACATCGTACGTCATTTCCCATAAATTTTGTATCAATAATTGCAGTTTACTGACAAAAATAACTGACTTACATCTACACTTTGCGGAGATCCGTGGACTGTTATCGCTTTTCGTCAAAAAACGAGCTTAACACTACTGATTTTTTTGTCGTTGATGATGTTGATGATGCTCGAAAAACCGGGAAAACATCGATTGTTGAATTCTTGTAGTCGGTTCCATGATGCGTAGAGCCTAGTCGACTGCATCGTTTCGTTTTGATTGGGTACCTGGCCGAATAACGAGGTAGAGTAGAGCACATGCCTTCTTAAACAACAATACGGACAACAGATTCTTTTTAATTAGCAAGAACTGTTGTAAACTAATCAAAGTAGACAAGTAAAGGCAGACGAGTTTAACAAGTTAGCAAATGCCAATTTGAAAGTACGATCGCACACCAGATTGTTCGTCTCTCACATGAAAGTGGCCAGCCTGTGCACGCGGTAAGATCTATCGAACCAGTATTTCTTCACCTCCCAGTCATTGTCTGATTCAATTTCTTTCTTCTCAAATTCAATTCGACTTTTTGGAACGAGGTCTATGCATTCCCTGGTCACAGGACCTTGAACATTCCAACTGGGAACATACCTAAAATCGCAGACCGACAAGCAGTGTTTTGCCACAGTTAGTCCACCTTTGGCTGGCAAGTGGATAGAACATAGTTAGCAAACATACTATAAAAAATTCTTATTTATTTCAGATATCATATGGAAAATGGATATAGAAAAACAACTAATGTTTTCTGGTCCACTTATCGTCTTCCTTGTAAGTTGATTCCTTTAGGGCCTTAAGAGGATAAATTATTCAGTCAGCAACTCAATGTGACGTGGCCACATTAGACGAGAGCTTATTATCAAATAAACACTGTGTTGCGTTAGCCAATGTTCAGATCGATGAAAATTGCATCGTGAATACAAAACACTGTCGATTACTACTGTATCACCTTAGACGAACTGTTCACGTTTTGCAGATGTAAAAAATATCTAATTCAACCGGACTGTAATATACAAGATATCTAACCAAAAGACCTCGACTTCTTACTTCAGGGACTTTGACAAACATGAAGAAGTTGTTTTCACTCTCAAGAATCCATAATTCCCAAAACTAACGATAATTCGTGTGTTGAATTTCGTGCAAACGCGTTCAATCAAGACCCAGCAAATCTAGATCGCACCAAAATGACAAGAAGTATACAAAATATTTGCCAACTATTTTTTGTCTATTTTTTCCCGGGGGAGTGCTGGTGGGAAATCATAGCACAGTGGACGATTCAGTAAAACCAGCAGAGGTCCAATATTTACCATCGTGATATTGGGACATGAAGTTTGCGATCGCAACTCTTTCCATGAGCTACCGTCCCCCACACACGCAGCATTCTTTCTGAGATATAGAACGTTCCTTGTCACCTTACTGAAGCTGACGCGAAAAAGTGTCAAGACAGTCGATAATTACACTAATAGCGGTGAAGATCTCATTCAAAAAAGGGATATAGCTTTTCGTGGTAATTTTAGATTGATTCATTGAGTATCCTCCAAGCTTAACTGGCCACTGAAGGTCATAGCCACACTTAGGCGGCCTTTTAACTTCCAACGAACCATCATGGGATTCTTAAATGAATTTACCGCTCCCTAACGCCCGTAATGAAACGGATTTGATCACTCTGTGATTCGCAGACGGGCTAACCATCAAGGCGTGCTTTTAATGAGTCACCTGAGGTTTGTTATTTGCTGATAGCCACTAACTGCAATGCATATCCATCGCACCTTGCCCTGTTCTTGAACTGTTGGTAAGCAAAAGCAAATCGAACAATTCATCTGTTGAATAGTCGGAATAGCTAGTAGTATTTCATTTTTTTGTTAAAAGCCTTTGAATTGTCCATTGTATTTGTCATTGATCAGGCACAGCCAAAGGCCACGACTCTGCTGATAAGCAAGCATTGTATATATGTTATTCATCACCGAATCTGAGCTTAGTGTCAGGCATGCCAAGTGTCCGGACAAAACTTCTGTGGCTGATGTAGATGGTAGACCGTTTGGTGAGGACTGGTTACCAACCCTTGAATGCCACTCACGATGACCTACAGGCGAATGTGATTGCGTCACAACTTTCCACTTCTTGCTCAAGCCTCAGTTAGAATCAGTAGATCGAAATAAGTAGGAAACTTTTTACCTTATGCCAGGTTTTCTTTTCGCGAAGTGTCGCTTGTTTTCCCTTTCGTTTATCTTGCATGTAAATGATTGAACAACATCTCTCTGGATGAACACCGCCGATTTCGCATTGTGCATTTCCTTAATAATTTCTCGCCAGACTTGTTCATATGAGATTCTAGTGAGTATATCTTCTAGTATTGGAAAGTAACGCATGGCACTGCCAAAATACAACCATATCTGCAAAATCGCTCAGCAGAGGAGTTGAAAAGATATAAGAAGTCTGAAGTGTTTTTGGACACGGTAGAACGTCAGAAACTATTATTGCACATCACCGGCATCTGGCGGCGACTTACCTATCACGTCACAAATTTTGTGGTAAGATTACTCGGTCGTGTTGGAGGTTCATCGTGTCCAAAATCTTTCTGTTCCCATGGGTGCTGTTTGCTTTTCATTTTTATACTGATTAAGCAAGCACGAGAAACGACCGCAGTGCCTAAAGTAGCGAAATTGGGCCAATGTTTCCAAATATCGGTGTGCTGAGTAGCATAGGTTGATGAACCGCTAGTGGTCTGACTGCTTGTCTCGTTGATCGTCTTGAGAGAAAAGTCTATCCAGTGATTGTCTATTGTCAGCTTTTCCAACCACCGAGTTTTGCGTTCCATTTGAAAAAGTCGATAATCCTTCCTATGGCAAATTCTGTCGGTTCGAAATCCTGATCGACAGCAAAGAATGAAGTTTAACCACCGTCTGACGACGTTTTTGTTTCTAGCCCGAATCCGTGAGAAATAAAAGGTACTATGGAACTGTGATAAGTAAAGCTGAGAAACACAAATGGACTAAATTTTGAACGAACAGAAGCGTCCAATTGGCACGAAGGTAGGCTAGTATAAAATACGCCTGATATCTATTGGGGTTTTCACAGAACATTCCTCACATGCGTGTTTTATCACGTGCTACGTTAGTCAAACTCTTGATCAAAGCAGAATGAGCACAAGTGACGAAAAATCGGTCCGAGTTAGAGGAAGGGAAAATATTTCATCGGTAGACAGGGAAAAACTTCTGGATAGGAATAAAGAGAGACGAGGAGAAGGGGCGTTGCATTAACGTTGTTTTAACCCAGTCGAGAATGTGGGAAGACTAATCTTAAGTGCTACTCATAGTAACACAATTGTCTGGAAAATTGGGACCTATTGGCGACTATGGTAAGGAGAGAAAGATCGAATAAAAGTACTCTAAAGCTACTATTATATACATAAAGCTGGGTTATTGGAAAATAACTGTAAGTATGTCATAAGTTATGAAAGAACAAATAAGAAAAGCCCGACTGTTTGGGAATTAACTTATACTGACCGGTAACTGACATACTCAACGCACTTTGTAAGTGTAATGACGTAAAAGTAATTAGAATTATTGGTGAGAAGTCATGAAAACCACCGAAGTAGTTAACTGGCGACACAACAAATTCCCATCCACTGAAATTCATTGACATTAATCGGAAATTAACTGGGGCCTGATGACAATGGATCGGAAAACACAGCTGAATGCGACATTCTCGGCTTCACACTAAATTACTTAACAGACTGTTTTAAAGTTCTTTATTATATAATTACCACTTGGCATTATACGGAATTCGAACCCGAAGTAAAATAAATAATAACCCTACGATCTGCCCTATTAAGAATCTGTTCACAAAAAGGCTGGTAGCTCACTGAATCGGGAACAAGGAGCATAGACAGTGATTAATGATCAATTTACATAGTACGATCGGGCCGACTTTGTTAACTTTTCAGTTTTTGACGCATAACTAAACGACGATATTTTTGGAGGAAAAATCAGATCATCAGAGTATCCCTTTTCCCGTTAGATATTTCGCAGTTGACAAACCCTTCTTTTGATTAATACACATTTGGACGGTACTTTATTTGTGCTCGTGAAGATATCGGCTAGACCGAGCATCAATTGTTGTGATGTCCGAATTAACCAGTCGTGCACACTTGCCGTTCGGCTGATTAACCCATTTGTTTGCTGTTTATGCCTGACCCGAACGTACGAAGTTCTCTGCTCGACTAGGGACTTCATCCAACTTCTTGCTCGTTAATTTGCCTGTAAAACAACTTGCCTACATGGCACACGTATACTTATACCAGCTGGACTTGATGAGAATCCCTAAACTGAATGTCACGTGCCAATGTTGATCAGTATTGGTGAATAAAGTACCCAGTGGTGTGCAATGTTTAGAACAGGCGGAGCCAAATCTATTCTACTCCTCAATGCTCATACCGATAATTAATGCTTGTTCAGAAATTGGTTTCTCTATTGCTCATCTTGTAAGATCAGACCTAACGACAGGTCTTTAAACACGGGACTTTATATTTATTCTCCTTGGAAGACGGTAACTCGTCGCTCGGCCAGTTACCCTCACCTGGAATAAAGAGACCTTATTAGGGTTCTGTGCCACTCCCATTTTCAGGGTCATGATGATCGGTCACCCCCTCTTATTTGTGAAGCACGTCAAAAACTCGGATGTTAAGTCGTGATTATTAGTGACAAAAGCACTGCAATATGGACGGTCACGAAATGTCACTCGCCTGAATCTCTCCGGTATCCTGACAACCGAAAAGCTTACCAACTTTTGTCCAATCCGATCCACCGAGTAAATGAGGCGCCAATCACCAGAACCTCGTACAGAAACAATCATAAAATGGAAAAGCAAGAAGCAATCTAAACGATCATCTTTAGATACCATGGGCCACTGCCGAACAACTTTCTCATCTAATCCTAGCAAGAACAGAAATATTAGTCCAAGACCAAAATCGCTTTCTTTCCCAAACATGTATCGTATACACTTACTAATGTTATGTTTGCCTTGAACAAACGACATACTCGGTGTACTGTGGGGAAAAAGGAGATCGCTCAGAATCAACGAATGCGATACAAGTTAAGCACTAAGTTGTGTCTGTTAGGTGTATCGACACATGATTTTCGAAAGCTTGCGCTCATGAGCTCTACTTCAAGGACGATAGAAAAACACTTGATTCGTCGAGGTTCTTCTCGACTCTGCATTAAACGTGACAGGCCCGCAAACGTGGACTGACCAACGGTTCTTCTCAAACACAGGTAAAGGTGGATTTAGAAAACCAGTAGACTGTGTAAAATTCTCTGTCCTATTTCAAATCGTGTTTAACTCGATCGATTTCGAAATACTATGTCGGTTTTCTTTTCTCACATTATCTTCAACGTCCCTTTCAAAATTTGACATGATTTTCGTGGTCGAGTAAGACACACACACACAAGTGCACGTGCACTAGCAATGGAAATTAAAATCTAGTGTCTCCTTCTGAAGAAATTTCATCTCAGATTCAGTGAACAACGGTAGGGTTGAGTGGATTCTGCGGGGATGCAGTTTTTACTAGAAAACAATGGACAGTTATTTTCGCAAGCACTTGTTTCTCCTTGTTAGAATATCTTGCTTTGTTCTAGACATTATGGAACGAAGTTCGGAAAGGGAAACTTCTAGAATCGCAGATCTAAGTTTTGGTGAATTTTACATGCAGCCATCAAAACACAAGGTTATCAACGGAAGGCAATAAGTTGAAAAAATGAGCAAATTCTCGGTTGTGTAGCCTCCGTCACAAGAATGATTTGTGCCAGACTGTCGTGCAACTACGAGTGACACGTAACAAACCGGCAGTTCGCCTGATTCAAGAAATCGCTGATTATAAGTTACCTGCACGAAACAATCCAGTACAACGGTATCAGTGGGTGGAATTTCTTTTAAGGTGGGCGGCCTGACCTCAAGCTTAGAAACTGATTACTGGATATCAAATAGATCAAGGTCAATCGGAAATCTCCAAACCCACGTGAGCAAGACTCGCGGGCAGATTGCATTACTTTTAAATATCAGTAGGTCGGATTCACGTGAAGGATATGGGGTAGTCCAATTGTGGCTATGTACATAAAATAACCGAGTAAATATTCACCCGATAAATGACACGCTCTCTCTAGATAGTTTAGAATAAATAGGAAAGGCCTAGTTATGTTAGAAGGTGCATGAACAATTAACGAATCCGGGCTATTTGCACATCACTGATTAGAAGTTGCCATATGAGTAACATGCAGATAACAAGCTGATATGATGTCTGCCGAAAATCCGGCTATCCAATTCACTTCTGCGAGCGCAGGAATAGTTGATTGACCGTGTTTATTGCTACTCAGCGGGTACATTTTGACGGCAAAGTATGCACTCCATGACGCGCAATCTATCATAAATTATGAATAACGTTGTCCACTGTACGAGGGCCACATAAGTGTTGACTTCCATAATGGATAATTTTGCTCAGTGTAGTGCTACGAAATTTCTGCGATTCTGGTGCTTTTATTCGCATTATCCTCGGAGGATACCCCCATTACGACAAAACGAAGTATGCGAATTTGCGGCACTTGTGAATCGATACGACAAACCAGATGTAGGGTGTTCTAATTTAAACGTCGATGGTGAATGTAAGCGGATCAGTTGGACCAACTATTCCGGTAGTGTGAGATGCACCAGTAGTTTGACTTCGGTTCCTCGAGAGTCATAAGGATACAGACAAATTTCCGAATAATTAGCCGTCTGATTTTTAACAATGGGTCGAATGAATGGCCGCTGAATATTTAGTAAAACTCAAATAAGATGACATGACCGATTGAAAGATAACCCTGATAATGAGATCCAACCAGATTGGGTTTAAAGTTCTGTGTCAAACTTTTGCACCAAAATAATGTGTACTGTTATCGTTTGTTAAATATCTAATCAGTTAACGTATTGCAGCGAAAAGACGGTTAGATCGGAACAAATGCAAGACTTGATCTCCTATCTTATTTGTCAAACGTCTGTGTCCACACATTATAAATCCAATTTTTTGTGCCCTTCTGTGATAATTCGCCTCAATTCCCGACAGCATTTTTCGTGCGATTTTTGTCACCCGGTCGAAATTTTTCGTCATATCGGCTAATGAACTAAACATAGAAACTGACCCTGGGGTACAGACCACCTAAACTTGATTTAGATTACACGTTCCCTTGGTGGTGACCACGTTGGTTGAAACAAGATAATGTTACCAATTAATGTACATGCTGCTAAAAACGGGAACTATAAGTGTTCTGTGCACGCCTTCTACGATGTGATGGCGATGAAGTCGACAGCGTCTTGACATCTCAACCTAATGACCCCGGGTTCGAATCCGTTCATCGCCGGTCAACTTTCCCATTCGGAAGACCTCTGTTAGGGGCTGCCTCATCCTGAGAATGATGTTTATTATAGTTCCACTAAGAAGATAAGTGATAAATGGCAAGACGTGACAGGTAGCATTTTAATCGAAATGGAGACCAACACGCGTGCGGTGGCACCTGGGCGTAAACTATAGTCGTTGTATGTCTCCAAACCCCTGGTTGTTCTATCGGTAAAAAGTAAAACTCTCAAATTTAACATTACTGCGAATTCCGAAATTGTGTGGTTTTCTCGCCTTCGACAAATCTCCTTTTGAGCCATCCTGCTCGAACTGTCAACTCACAAGTCTTTCGCGCAACAGATGCATGCATCCAATTTCTCTCTATGAGATAACAGATAGCAAAAGACTAATGATTTCCTTGAAGTTCCTGATTTCATCGAAGTAACCGTGCACACTGATTTATCTCGATTGTCAAACATGTTAAAGATTAGGAAATTGATGTTGCTGAACATTTGGATGACGATGATTTAGATGACGCTAGTGCTGACGTTCACCCTGATGACTCGAGGTCTGCCTGTAGTTAGTGGCGGATATGGAGGACGAATATATTAAAATTTGATTTTACCGTTATTACTGCTCCGAAAATAATCAAAAGTATTCTGAGATTCTGCAGATGGGGATGATGATCATTACTGAAGTGAAGAAGATTCGGACGATAATGTTGATAATGGTGATGCTGACTGCAGTCGGTCCAGCGGATTAGGTCGTAGCGTTTGGACGTGAAGGTCGCCGGTTCTAATCCTTCCACCGCCGGTCTACTTCCCCACTTAGAAGCCCCTACCTGAAAAATGGTGTACAGTGGTGTCTCACTAATAAAGGTAGTAAAAGCTAAAGGATTTGGAAGATGAAGTTGAAGATTGGGTCAGTTTGGATGTTCTTGATTAGGACGATTATGATGAAATAGATGAGGGTGAGGATGACTGACATGTTGATGATGATAGTGTTGATACTGACGATGGTTATAATGAGGATGACAATGTCGAACATGATGATGATTCTATTTATGTTGATAAACAGTCAGATGATTATTCCACTGACGGTGATCAAGTATCGGATGATGATAATGACGATTTGGAGGATGATGTTGAGGATTAAGATGACGACGTTGCTGACAATCCGGGCAATAATGATGATTCGAAAGAAAGTTATGTTGACAATGGTGACGAAGATGATGTTGTTTCAGGTGAAGAGTATTTTCATGATGACCGTGATCAACATCATGGAGATGAACATTCGGATTATGCATTTTTGGATCAAAATGATGTCAAATATGATGACTCAGGTGTTGTTGTTGTTGATGATGATGATGATGATGATGTTAGGATGTTGTTGATGAAAATGATAAGAAATCGGATCACGTCGACGTTTGGGTCGATGATTTTGGGTTTACACTGAGTTTATCACAGTTTTTCATTATCCTTTCCATTGTTCATACGTTTCTGTAAAATATTTCGAATTTTCAATGTACCATTTCATGCAGGTTTAGTGACCTGATGTTTAAATCCCGCTTCTGAATCAGTGATGCATTATTTTGTGTGTTCATTTATCTGCTCTGTTTGCTGAGTTCGTGAGGCCATCCAGTGGTGTCGGGCATGTTGAAAGTGAGGTGTGCATTCTACACGAGCTCATCTAGTGTGATGTTGTCAAACTTTCGAAAAGTAAAAGTAATTTTCCAAATATTTTCGACCCAAAAGGTTTTTTGCCGGAACTTCCACTCGTACTCCTAGTTGTCCTTCAAATTTCATGATGCGCAAATCTTTGTGGTCTACGGTGATAATTCTTGTTCATCTTTAACTGGTCAAAATTGCCTATTAGCCTAAACTCAACAAGAAGACCGGTAGAAGATACTCATGTGTTGTGCCCTTAATCAGCTTTATTTACTATTTTACAAAATACATACATACCAGGAATAACAATCTTTGGATTTCTCGTCTAAACCGGACAATCGTGGGCCGCGTTTGACCCGAAACCGAGAGAAACGCACACAATACTGAATTATAATCCGACCTGTTTAGCATACCGAAGTAAAGTGAAAACCGACGAATCACGATCGGTTGAGTGAACAGTACTTTCAAATTAGGCTAGAAATCTGTCTGACTTGTTACTCGCGGAACTGCATTCGAACCGAAGAATTTTACTCAGGACGAATTCGTTTGCAGTCTACTGGAAAATTTTCAGTCCAAATCCATTTGTGCACAAAGTAGACAGTTAAAAATCGACCTGAGCTTACCGGAGATACTACTGATCAAATGGATCGAATCAGACCTTCGAATTGCACAAAAATTATCCAGGCATAACACGCCCTAGTCATACTCATCCAGATCTGATTCATTTCGAGCGAATTTCCGTGGAAAAGAAGAAGAAATTTGTAAACGGGGAAAAATATCGAACTGCAAAATTTTTCCATCATCTTGACCTGCATTTTACCCATGCAATTTTTTCCTTTAGAACAGCTATTGCCCAAAGTATTCCGTGGAAATTAAAATGAAATGGGCTTTCTTCCACTTTGCTTTTCCAATAACTCAATAAGATCGAAGTTCGGTACATTTCACAAGAATTCTTATGTTTAGTTATCAAACCAGGACGCCTACTGTTGTCACACAAGTAATGCAAACTGCGTATGTTGACACGTTTCACTTACTTTCACGCATGCCACAACACTCCGGGTGATCCTATTCGTATGATTTTATGGTCCAAATAAATAACGTTACTTGCTGTGTATATTTTGGAAATATCATCGGTAAATTACGATCGACTGATGAAGTGACTGGCTGTGAGGCCGCATCGATTTTCTATCGCCTTTGATTAATAGAGGGAGGGAAGTAGTCACATGCATGCTTAATACTGGAACTGTTTTCTTCTGATGGTTTTCTTGGTTTACAGGCTGACTGCATGCCAATAGTCCCGCGATTACTTCCACGAACCTGTTTTCATAGAACAACACGGTTCTATCAGCATTGTGTCTGCCCGTTTGGCTGCCATGCGAAACAGTGACGATCACTGGTAAGTTTTCACTTGGATCACTCATGCTGGTTGCACTTATCTCTTAGCTTCTACTTCATTTATTAAGAAAAGGTGAATTTACATCAGGACCAAATGACGTAAGGAGTGTATCAAAAAATCAATGTGTCATGTCCTGGTTTTATTGTACATGATATAACGGTAATAACACAGCGTTGTTGATAGATGTAATGGGCTAATGTTTCGCCTACTGTGAGTAGTTTTTCTCAAGGCAGGTTTTACAGTCGGTAGATGAAACGTTCGCGCATTATATCTGCCAACAACGCTGTGTTATTAACATTATATCATTCACAATGAATTTACACCATTTTCAGGGAGGTAATCATGGCTACCAAAAGGCTGCCAGGTGGGAAAGTTGGCCGGTGGTTGAATGCTTCGAAACCGCGGGCTTCAGGTTGAAACATCACGCTGTTGACCAACTGACCAGCCCTGATCAATGCGTACTTTGGGCAAAATCACCTGGTCATAAGCGATATTGGTTAATTAGCGACACAAAGCGTATTTTGCGCAACACTGAGTGGCAAAAGATCTCCTTTTCTGTGATTCTTGATCCAGCAGTTGCATCAATTCAAGTGTCATTATGTGATCCGAGATAAGAAATGACGGTGGTTTCCCGGAGTGGATGAATCAAGAGACCAAAAACAAAACATGCATGCGTGTGTTCCACGTTTAACTTCGAACCAGAAAATGGATGTAATTGGCTCAGCATTTGTACTTCGGGAAGGTGAGGGATTTGTCACGGGAGCGTTGGTGATTGGACAGTCAACCGGAAAAGAATCAATTGGGATTGTCTCTTAGACGAGTGAAATTATGTAAATGCTATGCTGATGAGATTCTATGTAAATGTCAAAATAAATTAGAAAATGCGTGTAACATTACCACTGGCATTTCCTGTTTGCATTGGAAAACGAAGCAAACAACATCGAAACAGCCAACCTGAATGTGTAGCTAAATCGTCCGATCGACGGCTCCGTTCAGCAATCGATGCACAGTTTGGCCCCAATAAAATGCCCGGTGCGTATAGTTGCACAGCTTTGTGCCAATTGAAATGACACAAAACCCAATTCATTCTTTGATTACTAAGGTTCGGAGAGAGAAGTTTTGCGAAACGTCTTCTTAGAAAATGCTTTTTCTAAAGCTTCATCGACTTGACGGTAAAACATGACGAAAAATGACTCAAAAGATAGGCGTCCACAATAAATCTGTTTATTTCAATTTGTCGATATTCCAGCTCACATCGTACACCACTGTCTATCCAATGTGACTTACAAGCTCTTCTTCATGGGAACCTCCACTCATTCACTTCAGTCCACCCGGTTTCGTTACCCCGATTCATATTAGTTGTATTAAATGTGTTATGATGCTATAGTATGATTATCAACCATTGTAAACGAGTCTGTTCGCCACTGAGTGTTATTCCCACTTGAGGTGTTATGTACCCGGAAAGATGTTCATCAAATAGTGTATCTCGTCGCTTAGTCTCCGCGCTTTCATTATTGCAAACCTCATCATCTAATTTCGTCCCAGTTGAGAGTTGCAAATGCTAACTGTAAAAACATTTTTGGCACGTACACATGCACACGCATGCACACACACAAGTACACACACGAAGAATCATAGACAAGATCTTGTTTCTGTGGGAGCATGAGTTCATCCTGCCTTGCAAAATTGCCCCACCATAAAACCAAGTAGCATGTTAATTCCAGCTCAGAAATGGTTCAGTTCACAAAGTAAACACATCACGAACGAATTGGTTTTAGGTCTAGCATTTCACCCTCCATCCTGCAACATGGATACGGATTGTGTGCTGTCACTGCTATCCATCTAATTTCAAAATCGGACTAGTCCATGCCATGTTCTCATACTACCTACACCCTTCCGAGGAGCCACTTCTCATCGTTATTTTGTCAATCGCACATCAGGTTTGTAAGCCAGATATGGAACAGAAGGACAAGGGAAGCAGATTCTTCATCGAGAGTTGGCGGACAAACGGATGGTGAATTTATTTGCATCCGCGTTGACACGCACACACAAATTACCCCTCTCCCATGTATAAATGGCATATCTTGTCACGCGAGTCCGAGGCCAGACAGAATCAGTCACTGAAGACGAGTCTCCGAACAAATCTAAAGATGGCCTACTAGTTCACATGGATGGCAAACGAGGACAGTGACCGTGTTTCTTCCTAAGCACACACACGCACACACATACGCTGTTGGCAATTTGCATACAAATTACAAACCTTCGTTTACTCTAAGCCAAGGGATCACAGAGCTGGCAGACAAGTGTATCGCTGGCAATACCTTGTTGAAGTAATACATGAAGAACCAATATTTTGGCGTTCGGTGATGACGGATGGGGCTGACCAACATCTAGCCCTAGAACTCCTACACGCTAAACAGAGCACAGAGAAGACTGCATAAATCAAAACGACAAAGTCGGCAAAACCGGGACATTGCTGGAACGATATTTGTTTCGTCTCCTAACTGCTCGTCACGTGGCTAGCTTTTGTATCCCTTCATAGCCGTTTGTAACTACTGCACATCGACGAGCGAACCACGGAGTTCATCTGTTCCATTTCAGGGCAGAATTCGCAAAACGCTTCTATGATAAAAACTCCGCTGGACAATGTCCCATAAACTGATTATCTCAAGTTATCCTAAAGATTGAGTTGATCTGTCACATGTACAGCTTCCTTCACCAGCAGGCCGTGCAAAATTCGGCGAGGAAGAAAATACAACCTCGTAACTTTCCACTCCATTCAATGCACGTCTGAATTCTTCTGCCAAAAGTAGCACACCTCAAAATTTCGTCTTATGTGCAAGTAAAGGAGCATAAAATATAGATTTTTGGTCGGATACGGCTTGAGTTGAATGCTTTAGAAAATCCTTATTATTTTCTCCAATTTACTATGTGACACGCTGATTCCGAGTTGCTTAGTAAGAAATATATACATGTATTGCCTAAACTCACACAAAAGTCGTCATATGAACACTCTCCACTCCAGTGCGGAACAAAATAAAAAAACAAATTGTTTGAGTTTGTTTCCCTGTTAATGAACAAGAACTCCCGAGGATTTCTGATAACAACCCGTAAGCTTTAGCGTTACTCAGCCAGCAAATATTCTAGGAACTTGTTCGATATTCCATTTTTGTAACCGTATGTATACCTCAACCAAGATGTATTATGAGCCCGTCAGGGAGAATAAAATGAGGTTTATTCACAACAATACGGTGCGCATGTTGCTGTAAATGCCACATACACAGGCACTGGCAATCGATAGGCTAGTTACTAACCTTCAGTAATTTCTGGTCATTTCGATGCGGCATCCGGCAGTTCCGGCTTGAAATTATTTTAACTTAATAAGCCAAGAAGTTTCGTAATCTCGAATTTAATAACCCTCGTGAAAGTGGCTTAAAGAATTATCGCGCCAGGATATTAAACCTGTTGGACATAACGTCAAGACTCTTAATATGAAGTATTTTTATATGAACCATAATCCAGAGTGACGCTTGTTTTTACCGGACGTACGTGAGGTTAAATGAAAACTACTCTACCCCGGACAACGTTTACTAATTTCTTGTGGATTGCAACATGGAGTTTCTTTCGAGAAAACGTCGTTTCCCTTAATTGTATTGTTTCTCCTATCCATAGTGCACCCTACTCTGATTCAAAAAATCTGCTATTTTAAGTGTATCAGAGTAGACACGTTTAAGGAATGTAAGGAAGCTGACTAGACATTTTTGGAGAACTTTCGCTTTAAAAACCCCTTTTTCGGTCACCATATGCAAAGCAGACACCAGCAAAATTATTCGATCACCAAATTAATGCCCTCAGCATTGCCCACTGCTGCGTGGAATATTGGTAGCTTCTGTCTCTGATCTAGAGAAAAGAACGTCTGTTGCAAAATTGTAATACAACTATAGATAGTTTAGCATTCACCTCCCTATGTGACTGATTTTCTGCATGGAAAAAGCTCCCTAAGGCAGCGTTTATCCGTTGTATTCGGTGTACATGTCGGCCCTATTTACCATGGACTTTTGGATATGTTTAAACACAAATGTAAATTGAGCAACGGTTTTAAGCAGTTTATTACTCTTGTATTGCAGCTCCAAAAGATTTTGCCACTTCTGTCTGCCTGTTTGACGTCACGATAACAACGTAAGTAATTAACTTGGAGTTCATGACCAGTCTTGAAGCACAATCAACCAAAAGTAAATTCACGATCCCTCCGAAACGAAAATTGCCTTTTTCAAGATCGGCGATGAATAAAAAACCCTACTCGATGCCAAGTAACTCAAATGCTCAATAATCAACTTCATCTTCGAAAACACCGGCGTAATTGTGGTTAGAATATTTTTTCCTACCGGAAAAGTGAGATTGCTGGAATTTGTTAGCGTCGGGCAGGATAAATTCCAAGGTCATCGCAAACAAATTTACAAGATTTCCGTAATAAAATATGATTTCGTTTTTCACGTACCATTGAGTTTATTTTGATAACCCAAACCACTCATAGTTAAGCGCTCTTATTACAGCCTGTAAGTAGATGTAATAAGGGAAATCTGCAAATAATGTGGTATTTGCAGAAAACCCCTAAAAACCTGTCACAGCTAGACTACATCTTGATGTGGTATGACGATTTGAATTTCCCTATGATCCATCGGGCTATACACGTTGGCTTATCTCAAGTCGAAGATTCAATCCTGCTTGGAAGGTAAATCAGTAGAAGCCTCTTGGTCCACGCGGTAAGCAGTTTATTTCAACCGCCAGCTCGAGCTGGAAATTAAACGGAAGAATGAGTGACCCAACTAAATGAAATTCCACTCAGCAATGATCCGCTGTCTTGCGGTCAGGTTCTTGTCAGAATCAAAAGCTTTGGTTGAGTACCCCAATCGATCATCTGCTTAGAGGCTGGAATCCCTAACGATACCCGTCCATCAATCCCCACCAGTTACAAGCCTACAAATAATTCCATACTGCATCGGTCGTCGCCCAGGATAATCAGGACCGCGTTTCCCACTGAACCGAGCGGGATGGGTAGTGATAAGTATGCTACTGCTCAGAATTCCCTCTCTTTTATTCAACCTGTCGCTTCTGTCTCCAACCCAATCTGTTTGCCTCCTCTGCCTACCGCTAGTATCTCCATTGCTAACACGCCCGATACTCGCAACGGTTTATTGTCAAGTAGTGTAGCAGGTGGTTTTCAATCTGCTGGCTCACATTTTCTCAAGCCTCTTCGGCATCAGAATCTCGGTTCCTTCAATGTGCGCACTGTATTGCAGGCGGGCCAACAGGCTTGTTTGGCTGTGACGGTAGACTTACTTTCGTCAGTGAAACAAGAATCCAGGATTAAAGTAGATTAGAGTAATTCAACTAACTGTGCTTATGTCTCGTCAAGGCATTTCCTCCACACTTCGGGAGACGAAGCAGCTCAATCCGTTGGTCAACGCGAGTTTGGAATAGTCCTAAGTGAGAAGTCCGAGGTGGTCCACTTAGGATGGATCCCGGTAACAGTCGCTTGTGTGCCATGAGACTAGAGGGATTACTCGGCGTCCGGAAGGATAGTAGTGTTAAGCGTAGTTTAGTTGTTATCTCGGTATACGTCCCAACAGACTGCAGCACTGACATGAAGAAAGACGAGTTTTACGATAACCTCGTCACTCTTGTTCGGAAGAGCAAACGCTCTGACAGTGTAGTGGTAGCAGGTGACTTTAATGCACAAGTTGGAAAATTGAGTGCATCGGAGTCCTGTTTAGGTGGGCGATGCGCCTTGCCTGCACAGCGAACAGACAACGGAGAAAGACTTCCCCAATTCTGTGAACAATCAATGTATATTCTATTCTTAGTCGAATTTCGACCGAATCGCGTCGCACAGGCGAGTGGCGTTTAACTGACGTTACACTGAAACAAATTGACCACGTACTCCAGTTGCGGGTTCTGTCAGAACTGTAGATTCAATACTCCTAATCTCTGGCCATGATAAGCTACGAACTCTCGGGAAACGCGTTATAGTTTTAATAGCGATTTTTGTGCACCACTGGAATGCCATCGGGCACGCAGGCCACAAACCCGGTTGGCTGTGTAACGTTTTGTCTGGATTATGGGACTGTATCGCAAGCACAGGCTCGAAACAGAATATCGAGGAAACTAAGAACATTCGACGAGCACGGCACCGTCACGAGCGGTGGGATCAATTAGACCCAGACTATGCATTTGAGGACAGCACGATTTCGCTGTGGGATGCTAGACATTGGTTGATACAACCTGGATTCGCAAGGGTCGCTGGTCTTGATGGAGCAAAAACGCGACGTGCCTAAACTGAGGAATGAATTAGCATTGGCGTCAGCTTGCAGCGTTCAGTTTTGACGATAGGCCTTGAGAGATGACTGTGAGAACGTGGTGCGGTTGGAGGTAGCCGAAGAGAGATGAAGCAGCGTCCGCTTACAGGTACACAGTCAAAGACTGTTTAAGCTTATACGCGACAGCGGTGGACGGCGAACTTCGGTTAGTGAAGTCGTGTGCGATAGGACTGGAGAGCTCATCCATGGTAGACAGGAACGACTGGACCGTTGGACAGAACATTTCAAGGATCAGTTTAACTGGCCACACGCTAACGTATTTAGGCCGACATCTGCAGCTGCGAATCCTTGGAAGGTGTAACTTGATCTCCCAACGAAATTGGAAGTGCAGTCGAATATTCGGCTTCGGAAGAGGAGAAAAGCAGCCGGTCCCGACGACCTTCCCCAGTTCTTTTCAAATTGGGTGGAGAAGTGCTGGCGAAATCACTTACCTGCTTGCTTCATGATATTTGGAACGAGGAGCGTATCCCGGTGTTGTGGGGTGAGTCACTGATTATACCCATCTTCAAGAAGGGTACACGGAGTGACTGCAGCAATCATCGTGGGATTAGATTAATTCCGATAGTTACTAAGGCGTTAGCTTCGTTAATGCTGCGCCGTTTGACACCGATTCGCGAGAGTAATATCCGCGAACAACAGACCGGATTTTGGCCAGGTCGAGGTTGCATCGACCAGATATTCACTCTTCGGTAGATACTCAAAAGGCGCCACACGCACCGCCGCCCTATGATCGTAGTCTATCTCGACTTGAAAGGTGCTTTCGACTCCGTGGATCGACCGGTACTACTCAGTGCTCTCCACCGGAAGGGTATGCCAACTAAGTTTGTAAACCTGTTGCGAACTTTGTACCCGTGGACTCATGGTCGCGTTAGGGTATACGGTGAACTGTCACGTTCATTCGAAACGACTAGTGGCGTTTCACAGGGGTGTCCCATCTCTCCATTCGTGTTCAACTTCATCATGGACGAGGTAATGAAGATGCTTTAGGAGGTCTTTGGGATGTAGGAGTTCAACTGGGAAATGGAGGAAAGCTATGCGACCTAGATTACGCAGACGACGTCGTGTGCCTGTTTGAGTGTGTGGACCATGCACAACGGGCACTAGATTGACTGTCGGGATCGGTTGCTCGGTTCGGCATGTGCTTTGCACCTTCAAAGTGCAAAGTACTGATACAGGACTGGACAACAGCAGCGCCGAACTTGATACTGGATGGAGAGGAGCTGACGATTATGGACCATTTCACTTACCTTGGTAGCTGCGTGTCCAACGATGGTAGCTCTGGAGTGGAGGTAAATATGTGTATATCCAAGGCTCGGGCAGCTTACGTTGGACTGAAGCACTTGTGGCGTCGGCCTGATATTTCACTGAAGTTGAAAGGTCGTGTGTACTGTGCCACAGTGCGCTCAGTTCTGTTGTACGGTTGCAAGACATAGAGTATGAGGGTTGGCGATATTCGTCGCAAGGAGGTTTTCGACAACCGATGTTTACGTAGTATGGCTAAGAATAGATGGAGTGACCAAGTGAGTAATGCAGAGGTCAGGAATCTAGTGTTAGGTACCAATTCTGAGAATACCAAATCTCAGTGTATGAAACTTAGTAGACTACGTTGTTTGGGTCACGTATTGCGTATGACGAACTCTCGCCTACCATACTGTGGCCTATTTTGTGTTTCTCCTAAGGAATGGAAGAAGCCATGTGGGGGCCAACAGATGACGTGGTAACGTGGAATGAGAAATCTTACACCGAACCTAGGTAAAGTAGGTGTCTCACGCCTTCGTGGTTGGGGTCCAAAAGACTCATCGTCTTGCTGGCTTGAGACACTTAAGGGTATGACCAGTGAACCGTGAACAGTGGCGATCGTGTTGTCATTTTCTATCGACTCAGAATGATTGAAAACACGTGCGTTTGTGCAGTTAGACTGCAGCAGCATCTTATCTTTTCCCACCTGTGTAGGTCCACTCCCTGTTCCCCTTGGATATTCACTCTTTTTATATAAACGTGTAATTCTGGGGAGCGGCAGCGGTCAGTGAGGCTTGTCTTGGTGTTTAACGCAGAACGATGATGATGATGATGATGAACAGAGATTAAATAAGTGGGCTGAATTCCTCTAAGACACCCTCTAGTGCGAGACAACACCAGAGAACTGCTTGATTCACTTAACCGAATGCCGTCTTCATTCCATCTAATGATACTACGCGGACGTCGGTAGTGCCAACCCCATCATACGGCGACTGGTTCTTCGGCGATTGTCATTTGAAATTAAAACACTTCGGAACCACAACGTGAATAAAACACCATTTTCCATTTTGCTTAATCAATGTGTTTTTCCATTCCTTCTTTACTTATCTTTTGTCGCATTATCTGGTTTATTTGGAAGAGACTTTGGAATTCTCCGCCACGGTCTATCAGTTATTAGCTGTGTTCTCCATACCACTTACTCAATTGTCCCTTATTCTATGTGATCATTATTCATCAGCAAATGAATGATTTACTCAAACTTATTTGTGATTTCACACATTCTCTGCATAGCCAACTTTGAATATGCCGCACTCAAATTTCTTCACGATGTGCTTTTCTTTCCGTAACCCCCAGAATCAATACCCATAGGAACTCCACTGTCCAGATTTTAGTACTCATTCTGACAAACCTTTACCGTGTTTTAGCCGAATTACTGAGCGATCTTCCATAATGTGCTCTAATTAGTCCTTGATGTGTTTCTCTTTCAAAATTTTATATGGTGATGAGCGTATTTTTTTCCTTGCTAATATTTTTTTACCTTCAGTTTCCTTAACCTAAATGCGACATTATTTTTGCAGGCAAAATCCTAAATAATAGAATACAGTACACCATAATAACTCGAACTCCATCAGAACGAAATTTATAATCCAATATCAAGACTAGAAAACTATTCCCGTAGTATTGCACATGATCTTCTGGCACTAAATGTTTTTCGTGGACTGCGTGTCACTTCACTTTTAAATCCATCAAATCTGCTTATTTCAGGCTCATACTTTGCTTGAATGACGATGAAAGATGATGTGATATGGCAGAATTCCTCAAAAATCCAGAATCCTATATGTTGGACAGAGAACGTAAGCTGAGAAGATGAAATGTAAATATGGCAACGGATGGAAAATAGTCGAAACCAAACTGGACGTCATGTAAAGTGAATAAAAAGAGTGGGGATTAACGAAAATAGAGGGCTGATATAATGCCAAAGACGTTCCAGTGGGTAACATCCAAGGTTGCTGTGGACCATTTTAAGGGTCAAAATTTTATGAAGAACTGTGGACAGCGAGACACTGGAGCTCGCAAGAATGCTCACTGCACTCATATGTGACCATGAGTGAGCTGGACTGAGAGGCTTGACGGTCAAAAAAAACGATTTTTTAATAAATAAAAGCAGCACTTCAATAAACTTCTGTTGAAAGTCCCCCGCCTTCTCATTTTTAATGTTGTGGTTTTGGGTGGTAGCTGACATTGAGGGTAGGGAATTTGAAGGCTTGAGCATGCCTTCTTAGTGGTGGTAATAATGGCATATTGGGCATTGACAACGGTCTATTTAAATACAGGTACCCAAGGCGATCACTATTGCGGTTTAATTTGCCCTTGCGTTGCAGGGTACAGCTAGCTAGCAGCATCCTGGCAGGGCTGAATAGATAGCGCATAAGGTGGCAGATTTTGACGACAAGGTCTGGATTGCAGTTCCATATTTTGTTGGCCCGTGAATAGGAAGTCTGGTCACTAGTGTGCATGGAACATAACCCGAGAGGAAAAGAAGAGGGAGTCTGGAATCTGTTTCGCCTGGCATTATGGTGAGTAAACAAAGTTAATATCTTTGGCCCGGAGTTGCAAGGATGACAACCTTTGAACAGCAAGAAGTGCCGACAATCAACTTCTTACTAGTGGTTCAGGTCCCAGTAGAATGTCTTGAAATGCGTGGAAGAACGGTGTTTGACCCTTGCTTTCATTGTTTTTCTCAGCCAATGTTTGGCGTCCCCGAAGAAGTCGATTGCAATGGTGTTGCAGGTTGTCTAACACAAGCGTTAAGGAGTAGAAGTACTTATTTACCTCGGTTGTGGAAATCGCCTGACTCACGAGCCCGCTGTACGTGCCATGGGGGATCAGTTATAACTAATTATGCGCGAGCCATCACTGATGGTACTTACCATGATTACCAGTAAAAAGCAACAGCAAATTGAGTCGCGGGGTTCAAAGTTGCCAGAATGCCAGGAAAAAATTGCTGCAGGAATTCTTAACGGCGTGGAAGGGAAGAAGCACGAGAAAAATAGGATAAGTGACTTGTGCCCAAAAAGGATGATAGCAATCTGCATCACAATAGTTTCTGTAAGCGTGTGACTAATTAATAAAAGCAAAACGGGGGCTGTTTTACTGAACGTCAGTTCACTTTCTGGCTGCGCGTCCGGAGCACAGAGGCAGCGTGAAAATTAGGGGACTGCGGTGTTGAAAGATGTATAGACTGTCCAGTAAATTACGACCCCGGATTGATCCACGACGCAACCAAAGGCATATCCAACGACCTAAGTCGACCCGGGGTGTTCCCTCTCGTAGACTCAGGTTTGAGCAGACGGCGTGCATGGTTACTGTTGAATTCGGTAAATCCCCCCACAGCGGAGTTAGCCTTTCTACTGGGTTCCAACCAGTGCCGTCAGGATCATTTTATCTAACAGTAATTGTTAAGCCAATGTAGGTACTTCACAGAGTTCCTCAGCTTTTCTCGAATTTTCCGCGCGATACATTTTTGTATTGTCACGGGCCACGGCAGTATGTGGTGCTGTCGACTGACATCATGGTTCTGAAGAAACGACCGCAACAATTGCTGGAACCCTAAACCTGCTTATTATATGCGGATCTGTGAGAGATAGGGTAGTATGTATGAATAAGTGTTGGTACAGTCAATAGCCTCCGGATTTTGTTTTTGAAGGCTATGGTAAATTTTGACGGAAGACGCAACCTTTGAGGCCGTGATTTCCATAAGGAATATTCAGTAATAAAAAGTTTACTCTGGTGCCTGTTCTTGCTATGTCAATTGTGACGAGGAGTTACTGCTGCAAAGGGATTACGCAGTTTGATTTCTGAACTGAGTGACTGAAATTTGACTGTTACCGATGATCATTTTACTGAAGAATATTAATTTGCCTTCGCAAGACGAAGCTATAGGGGTTCAAGATTCAACATTGTACATCATTTCCAGTAAATTTGGTTTCATTAAATGCCCAATAACCAATTCGTAAATACACGTCAAACGTTTTCAATTGCCAGTTTGTCGCACTGTTTAATTTTGGGAAGGATTAAGAAAAGGCACTAGAATGATTCTGGCGTGTGGTTTAGTCAGATTTTGTTTAGCCTTTTTCAGCCAAAGGCTTAGGCAGCCTGAGTAATTGTGATAAAAAACCTTGAGGTGGCAGGAGCAGTTTGGTCCCAAGTCGGACCTGATTTGCTTTTTTCTCGAAGAGCAAGCTGGATGGCGGACCCAGCTTAAGACCAGGCTCCCAGGGCCTCACAAATTGTCAGACCTGGATCTTATACGTTCCGTCCCCAAGGTTAAGGTCTCAGAATTGAAACCCTTCCCTGGAATCGACCACAATAAAGTCACTTGCAGATTCACATTGTTTATAGTTCCTTTCCTGCAATTACTGCCGACCAAATTTTGTCCTTTTTATGTCAAATCGATGGGAACAATGCATGATGATCTGCGAACTCACCTTATAACCTTTTTTCTTTTTGTCGCCTGACCCGCAGAATGCGGCAGGCGATCTTTAAAACAAACCCCTACTTACAGTTTACCATTTAGCCAACCTGGACACCCAACATAACCACAAAAGTTCAGTAATCTTTGCCAGCTTTATTTGAAAATTTAGAAGCACCTGACAATCTTTAATGAAATAGAAAATTTTTTGCTTTCATTGCAAAGTAACCGCTTACAGCACGAAGTTCTTACTACGCACAACCTAAGGTTCAAAAGGCAATAAACGTCAACACTCCGATCGCCTAACCCAGGCTAGGAGGTTTCTCGCATCTTCAAAACTCGCTTTTGGTTCTAAACCATCGGCCACTACAAACTTCAGAATCTTTCATCTCTTTAGATTTAGCCGGCATCATGACAGTGATGGAATACCTTAAGCCATCCCGCATGCCTGGACTGTGTGAAATCTAACCAGCCCTTTTTCGAACAAGTGTCACAGGACTTCCTCCGCTCCCATTAAATGTTTCCGCCTTCCATATTTCAAGCTACTTTTCCGTCACAAAGGAAGACCAACGATTTAGCAATCCGCGTCAACGGTTCTTTTCATGATCTAGTGAACTATCATTCACCGTCACCAATTCCATCCAGGCTCATGAAAATATATAAGAATGACATCTTCGAGGTTATTCGTCATGACACACCCTTTTTGCTTGTTTGCGACACTATAGTATTCTAGCCTCTTGAAGCTAGTTCATTTAACTCCACCCTTGCGTATGTGAATAAGGACATAAAGGGCCCTTATAATTGGTAATTTAAGTGGCTTATGAAGCTCTCTGCCGAAAGTGCCTATAAAATAATGCCATGCTTTTCCGGGCCCCAACTCTATAAGTGGCATGTCCATTTCTGTACCACATGCGGTTAAGGATTCGGGGCTCAGATAATATTGCACTATCAACTTCTATGAACAAGCCCACTACCAAACCGAAGTCACTAAATGAGCCGCTACAATGATGCTATGGGTTTGCTTCTCTCAGTATTTCCGGCTGATCGCCTTCATATTCCATGCTGGGCCTCGTCTTGAAAGTTGCCCGATTATCTTTACGAATGTGTGAAGTTGATCAATTCGCAATCTAGAATGTACCGGGCGTTAACTAGAAACATCTGGTTCTTTTCTGGGCTGCAGGGCCATTCCTGGCTTCCTGGATCTTGAAACAACATGGCCTCATTTTGTTGGATTGAATTTCCCCTTCCTCTTTATTCTTTACCATACTAACGTTCATTCCGCAACATGCCTCACAAGTGCCACCGATAGCCCACGCACCAAATTCGTAGGGCACTTCTCTATGACGGATCCTTGGCCGGCTATCGATTAGGGAAAATTTCTTCACAGTTGCTTACTCTACACGCTAGAAGCAACGTTTCAGTTTATGTCATTCACTGACTAACTTCAGTTTAAACCCCATCTAGCAAAACCACTAAATGTTTTGCCCCAGATTAACCAAAACAAACCGACAATGGACCAGGTGAAGCCCACGAGCATGAGTTAGATTTCTAGTTTGTGGCCAGGTGTTAGCTGCGCTCACGACAAGAGGTCCTCGAAATTCAGCTTCACACTTTGTTTTTCTTTTCTTTACCCTACTCCTTTTATTGACATTAAGATCAAACTTCCGCTGCCCTTGGTCTCATGTTTTGATCACTACCCCAAAGACCGCTGCAATCTAAGAGGAAATATTTGTCTGCAAACACTAAGGGTGCGTATCAAACTGTGGACTGTAAACACTTTCTTTTGAAACGAGCCATTTTCTGATTTGATATATAGCCCAACATTTTATTTTCGTTAACTGCACGTTGACCACGCCTAACTGGCCATCAAATATTCCAATAAAATAGTATTAAACCTCTTGTCAAAATAACAGATAGAAATTAGGCAACCTAACCGCCCGGGTTTAGTATCAATAAATCCAGAATAGCAAGAAACATTTGGTGATAAAGGTGGGGAACTATGTTATAGCTTTACAACACCTGGGCCACAGGTCGGATACCGGCGGAATGCACACTTTGGAGGGTATCATATGCTATCTGCCATTTCAGTTACGGGGCAGCTGGGCAGAAGAAGCGAACGCCATTAATCGGGATGGCCGCAGGGCAAACTTTGAGGATTTAACGGATTTTATAAACTGACAGGTGAAATTAGCGGACAGCAGATTCGGTCGCTTAGCCCAAAGCAGTAGAGAACAATGAAGATTTCCGCTAGCCAACCGCAATATGCTGCGAGAGGTCAAGGCCGACTGCATTTTTGGGCACGTGTACTTGCCATTTCGGCAATTGCAGTTGTCGGAAAGAACCAGACAACTGGCCGGAGTGTACGCCGGTTTCCAGTGAGTAAATTCGGAATTTCTGCTAACGTTTGAGAAATTTTCTTGTAGGTGAGAGCGCCAAGCGAGGATAGATATACGTTGCATTTCTTGTGGTGAGCTAAAGATGACATAGACGAACTAGTTGTGAAGTTCTATAATTTCGGTGCAGTATCGTATCCACTTTGCGCCAATTCTGCGTTGCTAGACAGCAGCAATGCAATAAGACTAAAATAAGCTTGCCGTGGTGGACAGCGTTACGTTTATGACTTCCTCGGCCCGATCTGTGAGGACATGGCCAAAGAAGATGGGGTTAATGGAGTTTCCAAAGAAAGGTAGTTCTCACTTTAAAAGAGGGTGCACTATGATCACGGGGTCCTGGGAGTTATGTCTGAGAATGAACTGCCAGAGAGGAAATTTCGGTTGGACACATTCCCAATATCAACCAAGCGCCCTCTCGAAGTGCAATGCTAGGACAGAGGAGTTCCTTTTCCAACTGAACATCTCCAACTTGCCATTTACAACTAAGGGAAGGCTATCACCTGCCGCAGTTTGTGATTCTCTTGGGTTCGTTCAGCGATGGCAACTTTCAGGAAAGATTCTGCCACAACGACTGTGCAAAAAGAAATTTGAGACGACTCCTTTCGATTCCGATCATACGACCGGGACTCCCAGGACTCAATGGCATGTTGAAATTACGGAAGCCGGTCATCAACGTGAATTGTGGGAACGTTTGATCACATTTTTTTGAAGAATGGTGCATTCCTTGATTGAACAACAAACACGGCAAACAAAAATAAAACGCAATGTTGACTGAAGTAGACGGAATGCTAAATAACCGTCTAGTGGTACCGGTGTCCCCCAGGGATATCACCCATTTTTCAGCGGCCCATAAAGCCTTCTCAACACCAAGGTTTATCAGTGGCTTCGTGGAACCCGTTGGTCTTTCCGGGATATATCGTCAACGGTGGATGCAAGCCAACCACGTGAACGGGTTATTTTGGAGAAAGTGGTTGCGATAATACGTACCAACATGGTGATCCCGGCAAATTGGATACAAAGCGAGAAGCCGTTTTGGGGCAGGGAGCTAATAATAATTTTATTGATATTGAACAAAATGCGACAGCAAATCAGACACAAAAAGCAGGGCCAAACTTTGGCAAGAATACACACGCATTAAAGGGGCAAGTAAGGCTCGGACACAACTCCACTCGGTGTAAGCCTGAGCTCAAGCCATTGGTCAGTCAAGGAAAACCAGTGAAAACCGCATCACATCCAAACGGCCGAAGATGCAAGAGTACGGTTCGTTTATGTTCACCAGTGCTCAATGGCTTGGAGCGAAGATATGAAACTCCATGCCCGGGAAGATGGCTTGTTTTTGCCCGGAAAAGGGACAGAGTTGGGCTTGCATGCCTCGGTGACACGATGGGAGTCGACTGGAGTTTTCAGAGGAAATGTCACAAATGAGCTGAATGATGGGGTGATTTAACAGCAGGCACGATGAGTAGAATGCTTTTGTTAGGCAGTTCTAAGTGCCTGTTAAAAAATCTAGGAAGTAAATGCTGGAGTAGAAGGGGGAAGCCACACGTATTAAATAAAACGAGGATCATTACTAGTCAAACGCATAACAGGATGAGAAGATGGCTAGGACCGTCAAGTCAGGTTCCGAATGCGCAGCAATTAAAATAACCTGATGCAAAAATGCAGTCTGGTAATGCAGGGAAGAAAACGCATTTCAATTATACAAATAAAAAAGATAGAGAAATATTCTGATGGGCGTGAGAACGATGGTAGACCGGCGACTATGGCCCGTCACACGGTATCAGTGCGTTTTTTAAGTTCGTGTGTCTGGATGGACTGGTAGGCAGCCAAAGCTGAAAGTGACGCAGAATATTAAGGGCGGATTGTGTGAGTTACCGGTAACTGGCGACGCACATTGCCTTGCGCTCAGTAGCTGAGCTGAGCTATGGATTCCGCATATATGCATGGAAAGGCTGAGCTCCAGAGGGTCCCTATAGTCTTCTGATGTTTTGAAAGGCGAGATGCATCGTAGCTAGGAGGCCTTTGGGTATTTGACGAGGGCCTAGATGCACGCTTGGGTTTCGACAGCGGCATTTAGATTGCGTTGCAATTGGTAGTGTGCGGTACTAGATTGTGGTGGTACACTAGCGGCCAGGTCATCATCGTACAGGACGATCATAGAAGAATTGGTCGGTACCAAAGGGGAATGGCACCATTTTTCGGTCGCCCGGATTGATTATCTACGGTCAAATGTCGGGAAGGGACGAAATTTTAGTCGGCGAACGGATCACCGCCTGAAAACGGGAAAGGGGTGGAGGCAAACGGTCTGGAGTGCCCCAGACGGTTATTAAGGCAAGTAGACAAAAAACAAGGAAGCGGTTAAACCTTTGGGAACGTATGAGCAATTTTGAGGTGCCGCGTGGTGATTTCTATTTCATTTTGCAGGGAATCAGGTTTTGGAATATGAAATGTGTGAAAAAAGCTGGGCGGAAAGGTTCGTTTCAGGTGCCTAAAGTTATCTCTGCTCCATGAATGAAATTTTGGGGATTTAATATAAATTATGGTGATGACATCTGCTGTAGTGAACGTTCACGAAAATTTTTAGATACAAGAAGGGAAATTTAAAAGTTAAAGATGAAGCCGGATCGCCTGTGATGGCATGAATCAGGTGTGTTGGTAAGGCAAAGTTAGTCCACAACCCAAATGCCACTATTATTAGTGCCATCGGACCAAAGGTTATCATCTACGATTGCGCGCACGCATTAAGGGCGATGTGATATTTTGCTTGGAGGGATGTGTGATAGATGCAGAAGGATAAAGACGAGTGCAAGGGTCATTGATTGCATGCGCACTCCCTTTTAATGAATATGGTCACATTTGGCTAAGTTGCCCCGAAAGATGCTGTTTTAGATAGAGGGTATGAGAGACTACATGCATATAAGCGATCACCCGAGTGGATACAAGAAGACATAAATAATTAGCTGTGCAGCTCTAGCATCAAGTCATTCGCTATTTCCGGTGGATTGCACAACAAGGTAAACACAGTGCAATTCACTCGTGTTCACCGTGGAACTCAGCATTTAATAACAATAATCATTATTTGCGTATTTCTCGAATATCGCATAAGATGCTGGGTGCAGAGAGCGGGCAAAAAAGGAAAAGGCACAAGAAGCCATATTCACTACGTTACGCGGCATGTGATGCGAAAGAAGGAACGTAAGGATTACGATGGCAAAATTATATCGGTGGAGGTAATTTCTGGGAAGATCATACAAAACTGTCATTTATAAAGGCCAGCTACATGGGCCGTTTATATGAATAAATGCTTATGGGCTGCAAGCCAGGGGGACGTTAAACTTCATAAAAATTCAGAGTTGAGCCCAAATAGTGAAATACATGGTGGTAGGACGAAACAGTGGGTGATAAAATGATAAAACCTACCAGTAGACGTTAAAATCACCCAGTTTCAGAACGTGTGGGAGATAAATATATCCAGAATTGGTAGCAAAATTCAATGAGTTTCTGCAGATAATAATTGAAACATGGAGCAGAAAACGAGGGGAATTGCCTTGCGGATTAAAACATATGCGTGCGAAGTCATCACTTTATCTCTTCTTGGCTTTCGAAATGTTCTCATCCTCCGCTTTCTGAAAATGTCGAATCAACTGCTCCTTCCTCTCCTTTTAAGGGGCTTATAAAATCCACATCATGTGTCAGCGATTCCTTTACCGTTATCACATTAACCGTTTATGCAAGCCCTGTGGAACCGGCGTTCGTCACCTACAAGGCGCCGAGAGGCTGCCAGCCAAAATGGACATGTTCGTCATAGGGCATCACTACGTCGGTTGTCCGAAACGACCTTTCGCTATGTATCGGTTTCTGCTGGCCTTGCGGAGTTAGCGCGAATTCTCACAATCGAATTCTTCAGGAGGTCCTTTTCAAACGAATGGCTTGCTTCTATTCGTGAAGGTATATCCCGCGAAGATTAACGGGTTCCATGAAACTACTGCTGCGCCTCAATGTTAAGAGGTCGTTGGATGTTAAGGCCAAATGTGTGATATCGCGATAGGACACCGGTGTTAGCGGATGGTTAATTAATGTCCTTTCCTCTTCATTTAACATTGTCTTTTTAGTTTCGTCGTCCAGTGTTTGGCTTCCAATTATTAGAAGCATCGTCATTCGAACGGACCTGATCGGGCGTTTGCATATTCCACCTAGATGACTGGCATACTTGGGGGATAACCTGCCTCGGGATCCCGGGGGACTCTGTTTTACTTTCAGCGTGCACTTCTTCAGGCCCAGATTCCAACGGTTGAGCCAGTACCATAGATTACGCCAGGCAACACACATCGCCTGCTCGTAAAACGTTGGATCACATGGAAGAAAGAATCCTTGGTCACCTAGTAACTTCGAATTTTACTGCTCGAGAATTCACCCAGGTCATCAAATATTTGCATCTTTTTCGGTCTGTTTCCTGCTCCTTACGTTACTTGGGTCAGAAAATAATGATTGCCTCCAACAAGCATGCTTCATAAGCCTCTTATAAGGATAGGAAAGAGCAATTGATAAGACAGTTTCAGAAAGCGGAGGGTGAGAGCACTTCGAAGGCCAAAAGGGGTGAAGTGATGATTTCACATGCATGTATACACACATTTTTACCTACAGTGTCTGGCTTACTGGAAGCCTAGTAACGCACACATTCCCGAGGTTAATCTCAGCTTACTGCTTTTTCGTTAGCTTCACAGCTGCCAATACCTCAGCACTGACATCAACCCTCTGTCGAATTCCTCGGTGTTATGTAACCCAACCTCGCTTTTCTTTCGTTTGTGCACGCTCTGTCACCTGAGGTATCTTGCCCCATTATCCAACATGGACGTTTCTCGAGGAAATACCCAATTTACTGTAGATGCTTAATTCAGCTCAATGCCGCCGACTGTGATCCGCTCAGAGTCATCATGCGGCGCTGACCTAATGTTGCAGTAGATTGTTAGTTATAGTGACTTCAACTCAAGTTTTGCAAGAGTTTGCTGCTTTTCCACGATCCTTTGCTAGTTGCTGCAACTGCTACACACGCGGTTTTTTTACTAAAAAGGCAACATAGCTCAATGATCAGGCTTACCAGCTGCATCTCCACGCTCGCCCCATTTTTGTTTGCTCTGTGTCGCGGGGTAGGTAATTGTTTGCCCATCATTTTGCATTATTATTTCACTGCGTTATTTATGTACCCAAATATTTTGTTTCGTTGCAAAAGGATGGGGAAGCAATTCCTGCCTAAATAATTTCAGAAGGCTGCCGCTCGATATGGCTGGTGAATGCATTTGGTTGCCACCTTAGAATCACCAATGCTGAGCACACACAACCAGGCAGCCAACGGAGAAATTAATTACCATGATAGTGGAACCATAAATTAGCCGCCTACATTTGTTGTTTGTGAACAAAACTTAGATGTTGGCACATCAAAATTCAGGCTTTTATTTAGGATGCTAATGCGACGTAACCCATGTGGACCACCTGGCAGAACACGGAATCATCTTCCCCAGGACACATACGGTTTAAATACGGCTCCACTAATTGGAGCACCAAAGAATAAGTATGTTGGCCGTAGGTGGCGGATTTTGGAAAATGTTCTTTGTTTGCCTGGTGGAAATAGGATGCCTCGTGACTCAATGTGCATTTTACGTAGCAAATGGGCGATCAAGTTTCAAAGCTGTACTTTTGACTGCGGTCAGCGAACCCTGTCCTGTCTATGATGGCCCTTGGTCCCGACAGCAGCAAAAGCCGTATTATGATCAACTACGTATCATGGTCAACGGAGAACGGAAGTTACATCTTAAGTTACGACGTGTGCCTTCTAAGGTTCTGAAAATCATATTACTTGACTGCATATTTTGACGTCGTCTATAAAAGACTTGTATAAAGGTTCAGAGTGCGAACCCAATAATCACATCTGTCCGAATTTCGGTGGTAGATAGAGTTAATAACGTATAATGAATACAGCTCAACGCCCCTCAAAAGTGGCAATATAATTGCCTACGACCGTCCAGATATTACTCTAAGCGAAGCGTTTGTAGTACAGCGAGAAACTGACACTGCTCTTCATGTACTTATAGGCTAAAATAATTCTGGGATATAGTGATATATTTTTGTTATAAAACCCGTCTAAGGAGAACCGGGCTCAGGATTAGTGAAAACTAAATTCGGCAGCCCTGTACTGATCCACTTCGATGAATACCCGACATAAGTTCCTGAGGTGAATGGGAATGTGGCCCCTAGTTGCCTCCCACCGGTCGTTTATGCATCACACTTGAGCAGCGAGTTGCAAATTATACTGTTTTTATCCACTGTCTTCGAAACTTTGGTCAGTTGTTTTGTTATTCTCAAACAGACTGTACGCATGCAGTCGGTTTGGAAAGGCTTTATCATGCTTATATTGGTATGCGCCAGCGGAGAAACAAAACCACGATTTCCATTCTGCTGGCGGCTTCAAAATTTGTCTGCTATGAAAACAGACTGTCGTTTTGGGAACATGTCACCTGAAACTCGTGGAATACGCCTGGCGGAGTACACTGGACGCAGTTGGCATAAATCTTTTGCAGCTTTACCTGCCTCATAGAGCTTCTGGCAACCGCACCTCCTATTGTACAGTACAACACTACTTTCCACAGATTGCCACTGTGATGTGGTCTATCTCACTAAGTCCTGCGGTTCGCGCGCTGAGACCTTTAGACATTAGCCAACTCTACTGGGTTTTACGTTATTGCTGAATGGCCCAAAGACGAAAATCCGTGGCAAGAGCTTCATGATGCCCTGCGAAATCCGCCGGAGCTGGTGGAACAAATTGCGAAGATGGAAAAATCCGTAAGCTGGCAGTTGCAATTTTACATTATCCCCGTCGAAATTGAATTAATCAGCCAAGACTTGTTACATTCTTTTCTCAAATGCAGTAGGAATGCACCTTCATTCTTCTGTTTTCCGCACTCTTGTGACGTACTGTCCCTATGACTTCCGGGATAATTTGGAAGCTTACAACGTACAAATGCACATACCGCATGGCCGTGGTGGCTATTGTTCCTGCTTTGCTGCCGACTGCTAGGGGCAATCATTCGGCAGCGGCCTTCACTTCCCCTTTTACATCTGAAACAGGTTGCAACCAGTGGAAAGCAAATAAAGTCTCATCTTCCATGCACTTCTTGCGTCCGCTCACCACAGAAAATTAGTCGTCTTCAGTGTCCGCCATTTAAAGTATACGAAGACCGCTGGGTAGATAGTGGAACCCTACAGCAGAGCAGCACTGTACTTCAATCTCACAAATTTCGCGGTGCATTCTTAAGCAGTTGCTCTACACGAAGCGGTCGCACTAATATGCTTACCTTCGTTTGCATCCTCGGAAAAGCGTTTCATAATCTGTGATCAAATCAGCTCCAGGAAAAGTGCACCGCATTCTTTATGCGACAGCAACACTTTGCTGAACTCAAAAATACGCTAATTTTGCTATCGTCAGAATGCATTATGGATTATGAAAGGAAGCCGAAGAATCGGGTTATAACACCTTTGTAATTTAAAGGCACTCATAGCGAATTAAAATGTACTTATTTTTTTAAATAAAATCTCAAAGGAATATATACAGAAACTATTTTTCTGTTGCGCGTATGTGGATACAAAATTTATGCTATACCTTATAAACAATAGGGAATGCAGCACCAAGGACCATGCAAAATGAGGGCAGCGCCAAAAATGGTTGCGACACATGCAGTTCTAAGTCGGCCAATTTTATAATGTCTGCCAAAACGGAATGGAACAACACAAACAAACATAAGGTTTTAATTTATTCATATTTGTCTAAGCCGTCCAATTAAACGACAAAGGAATTTTGAGCAGCATATTGCAACCTGTAATACTTTGCGCGTCCAAATTTTGATGATAAAATACGGGCACGGGCTCATTATAATAACTGAGAAGCAAAGCGAGTCAAAATTCCAAGATTTGTCTAGTAGATTTCATTTTGAGAAAGTAAGTGAACTTTGGGAAACTCAGGATTTTAGAGCAGAACATAACCAAAATGAAGTTCGTCGGCACAGTAATCCAGATAGTACTTCATTGAGCCTTTTCATTCAGTCAGTGTCATTCTGCATGTCTGTCTTCGTGTATGCTTGCCCAGCAACGATCGGTACACACCTGAGTTCCACGCGGACACTGAGAGTGGCTTTCACTGCAACAAGATAAACTATCGATTGCTTCAGGCTAATGATAAAAAATGGGACTGAGACAAAATCTTGATGTAATCTTAGGCAGTAATAACATTGCTTATAAATGCGAAAAGAACTATACATGTTTCACTGTATCACCGCATATCCGTGATCTATGTCACCGTTGCTGCACCTGTTACCTTCTCTTCATTTATCAAGGCCTCCATCTGCTGGTCTTTTCATGGGTCCCAATAAATCTTCCGATAGTCTTAACAAAATCAGTCGTCCAGCGCTTTCGACGGCGCACATGTCCAATGATCCTCCAACGTTCTAGCCAGAGGATTCTTCGATGTCATCGATCTTTCGACTAGGCTTATTGTTTTCGGACATCATTTTCTCTACGGTACACTTCGGCCCTTGATATCACATTTGTGAGACTTTTGGCTGCATTTGCTTCAGTTATCTCGTGGTGTGTACTTTGATTTCAGTACCGCAGGTTTGAGTCGCTCATGTTGCTCAGCCTTCGCACATATTTTCCTGTCTTTGCTTGTCCGGGCGGGCAGCTCGACTGCAACAATGTGCCGGTGCTACTGGGATGGCGGATCCGCCTGTTGCGTCCATCCCTTAAAGCTGTCTCTCGCGTCGGATTTCCGACAATTGGCCAGCTCCAGCAACTATCACCGTTGCGGGTTGCACCTACTTTAACCGTCATTCACCTGAACCCCATGTAATGGCATTCATTCTTCCCGATGTGTAGAGGGACCCCGTGGGAGAAAACGTTGCCGGTATTCTAAGACTGCTTACATTCTCATGCACTCAATGCCTTTTTCTCAACCTTTGGTTGCAGTTCTCTCCCCTGTTCTCAGCGGTTATTACTGTCTGGCTCTTCTGCAACATGATGCAGCTTCTTCACATGTTCAGTGAAGTAACCGAGGACAGAACGCAACGCAATGGTCCAAAGCTGTCTGAGCGTGCGTGCAAGTGTGTTTGCAAAAGAGTGATCCAGCTCGGTGTAGGCTGTCCACAGAATTCTTCATTGATAAGGGCACAAACGCAATTTAGTTATCGACGAATAAGATAAACTAGGGATTAATAGCTGAGAGACTGGACATTGCAAAGCGGAATTCAGTAGTGGGAAAATTGCCATTATGATATTGTAAAAAAATGGAACTCATGCAAAATGGGTGTGCTATTGACTCAAGAGTGTGAAAAGTTTGTTCTCCCTTCATATTAGCGGATACGGAAGTTCTACAACCTGCTAAATTACAAATGGAAAAGAAAACTGGCAGTGGTGGATGCAAAATCCGGTTCATAAAGTTAAAAATCACTTGACGATCGGTAGACCGCCGACGACCCAGCAACTGAAAAGGACGAGGATTTGTTGCCGCAATGCCACCTGATAAATATGAGTAATAGGTTGTCATTAAGAATGACTTTAGGCTGACACGCAGGGGCTGGGCCTATTAGACATGGGCTTTCAGTGGAACGGAACAAGGTCGCCTCGAATTGTTGTAACTAAATACGTTGCATCAGCGCGTTACGCAGAACACCAGACACGGATTTGCCAACAAGCCATGAACACTGGACTGTGCAATCACATGCCAGACAGACGGTGTTGAGGATCTCCTGTGGTTTTCCTCGCTAGACAAGGCTGGCTAGGCAGCAGTGAAAACCATTTTTTTGTTTGCGCCAGCCTAGTGTTGCCCCGAAATGTGTAAGGATCTTTAATAGTGTGGGTTTGGCTAAGTTCCAAACCTGGGACACGGCGGATGGAACCCAAGAAGTGGCAAAGGTCACCAAGGCTAGCACGAGATACTCGAAAATAAACGCAACGCTGAGGGATGCGCAGCGAGCTATGAATCAGATGAGCCAGGGGCCAAATAGCGTGCAAAAATCTAGCGACATCGCATTGGGGAGAAATCGCAATGTCTTCATTCTTGGGACCTCGGAGCCCTTTATGAGGGATGCGAAGCAGAGGTAAATGATGGTGAGATGCCATAAAGTAAATCTGCTCCGAACGATGGAAAGGTCGGAACGTGTTGCTATCAAAAGGGTAGGAAGATGGCAGGGATTCAGTGACTCTGGATGCCGGTACCCACGGCCAGCGCTGGTGGAATTCGCCAATCCACGGCATAGGGAGAGGTTCTTGGCATCAGCCGACAGAATCAACATGGCCACCAGACGGGTGATTGACATAGAGCCGAAAGACTGCCACAAGCAAGATCAAGGCTACAGATGCAAAGGAGGGGCTCGTCAGGATCCAGTGTCGCGCGGCTGCAAGTCTCCAAATTGAGAATCCAAAAGTTGGTTGAAAGAGGGCATCTGAATGCCACTCCGTGCAGCAGGGCTGGAGGTGAACGCAGTAGGCGGATGCATCTTTGGCCACTAAGTCCGGGCCGGACATCCCTGACTGCCGTACGCTGGAAAAGCCAAAATAAGGGGGCTGCATACCCCAAAATTACTGGCTCTGCAAGTCAAGATCGCAAAAGTTTGCCTCAGGATCTCAATCGTAGGTGTGCGCCGGAGCCTGGGGTCGACGAACGTGGAAGACGGGGAACCATTTCTCTTTCTTAGTTTGGTTGCAGGGTCTGCGGGCAAACTTCTCATACTGGGTGACTTTAACGAACCTGCGCTTGACTGAGTTTGCAAGAGGGTCCCGGAATCCGTCTTTTAACATCAAAAACGAAAGTGGGATGGTTCACCACGTTACCCTAGCGACTGGATGGAGAGTCGAGCAAGCATTTTCAATCCTTGACTTAGTGCTAACGAGAAAACCGAATGATATAAGGGGCAGTGAGTTGGAAGATCCAGTATGTAGGGTCTATCACGCTGCATGCGACCGGGTCTGCAGGGACTGGGAGCCTCCGATAAATATGGCGGGGACTTCTCAGTAATGGAGAAAAGTAGGCTGCTGGACTTGGGTCTCCAAACTCAATGGGAAGTAGAGAGAGGGAGCAATTTCGTGGATCGTCAGTGGGAGGCAGTTAACAGCAACCTGCTGGCGATAACAGCCTTGGTTGCACCCCTCCACAGAATCAAACGAAGTGAGCTACCACCATGGTGGCGGAGTATGATTGAGAGAACAGGAAGCGGAGACACTGGGCTTTCATGAAGTATAAGGACACACAGGACCACTAAATTTACCTGAGGTACATAGCGAAGAGAAAAAGAATGTCACGCATCCAACGACAACGCCGAAACGAATAAGAGGACAGGATTGCTTGGGCCGCTGAAGGCTATCCCGAAGTCTATTACAATTACGTGCAGTCTAAGACTGTTTTGCGGCAGGCCGCAGGTGGAATGATAAACCGTCAGGTAATAAGATCAACCGGCAGCCCGGAGAAAGCCGACTGTCTGTTGGCAATTTTCCAGGAAGTATACAGGGGGGATCAAGGGACACAGGGACGAGTACTAGATCCCGCCACCGGTTTGGTGGAGATGCCGGATGGAGCGATCACGGAGAAAGAAGTGTAGGCCAGCCCAAAATCTGGACGCGTCGGAAACGGCAGGGCCTGATGGGATCCACCCAACAATGGTGAAGCCGCTGTTTGAGGTCCTGGTAAAACCTTCTACTCAGCTTTTTTTGCGTCGCTGGAGGAAGGGCAGCTTCTCGAAGACCGGTCGACGTCGACTGCCATAGCAGTGCATAATGGTGGGGGCACAGAAAACTGCAGCGGCTATAAACTCGGGAGCTTGACTTGCGTTATGCTGAAAATCCTGGAAAAGGTCCTTTGCGACAAAATAGTCAATCACCTAGGGGCCAGCAATTTAATGACGGTAGGGCAACACGGCTTTTGACACAAGCTTTCCTGTCTGATTTATTTGATAAGCTTCCCGGACGAAGTAAACGTTAGGATTGACACGGGCGAAGGGTAGAAGTGGACTTTCAAAAGGCCTTTGATTCCGTGAACCACAGGCTTCTTGGCCAGAAAGTGAAGGCTTTCGGAGTTGATTCTAAGGTGAGTAACTGGATAGCATAAAGTCTGAAAGGCAAATCTTTCAGGGTGAGAGCCTAGGGGTGTCTATCGGACAGAGAATTGCTCAAAAGCGGGTGCTTCAGTGGTCCGTTTTAGGGCGACTGCTTTTCCTAATATATGTCAACGACATAGACAATGCGTTGGACAATTCGTTTCTCATGTTCGCTGACGACATCAAACTACTGGGGGCAGCAAACAGTGAGCTTATCCAAAGAGATCTGGATACAGTTTACCGGTGGCCGATGAGCTGGGATCTTCGTTTGAACTTGGAAAAGTGTCAGCGACTCATGGAGGGAGAAGCAAAATCGCCTCTCCGCATGGGTCCACCTGGGCATCAGGTCTCAATGGAATAAACTCAGCAAGCAAGAGACCTCGGGATATTAGTGATTACAGACTTCAAACCTAGTCTTTATTGACAGTAGACTGCCGAGAATGCGTAGGGTGCCCTATGCCAACTTAGGCAGGTCGTAGGGTCTAGGAAGCCTAACATTCTTCCGCCACTGTTGAAGGCATTTGTCCGACCGCACTTGGAATACTGCATCCAGGCATGGAGACCGTATTCTGCAAGGGATTGTAAAATCCTGGAACAGGTTCAACGTGTTTTTACACGGTGGTTTGGGCATTTGAGGCACATGGGATATGGGCAGAAGCTGAGGGCGCCTGGCTTGTACTCCCTGGAAAGACGCAGAAAAAGAGGTGACTAAATACAGACGTTCAAGATCGTTACGGGTCTGGCCGAGATACGTGTTTACCGTGGATCCCTGTTCCAGATAAAGGGAACGACAGACTTAGAGGTAACGGGAAAACGATTGTGCGAGGGCACATAACCACCGGGTTGAGGAGCGAAATGTCTGCCAGACGAGTGGTTATTGGCTGGAATAAGTCACCGGAGGAAGTTTTTGAGGTGGGATCAGCGCGCGAATTCAAAGGGAGACTAGAGAATGCATGGCTAGCTGTGCTTGGAGAGGACAGTGTGTGAATTGTGGGGCTAAGATGGTCCGGAGGAAGGCACCTCACTGTTTCCTCCCTTGTGGGGACCAAAGAGGGTTTTCCATCTTCCTATTGCCGAAGCATCATCCGATCCAGCGAGCTCTCGGTGCAAGAACCTCGGCGATCAGGCTTCTCGCCTTACAGTCTTGTAATCTAACTGGAACTGGAACCTCAAGGTCGGTTCCCCTCAAGGCCGGGTGCCTTTCGTACGCGACCCGGTGGGATGAGTGTTCAGCGTGTCTTGAGGCTCGTTGGTGGGTTTCCCTCGGTGGGAAGAATAATTAGCTGCCGTGATCTTCCGTTGGAAGCTAGACGGTTTGCTGGCCACTCTCATTGGCAAAATGTGAAGCACACAAAGGATGCGAATGATAAGCTCAAGTCCAAGGCCTCTTCTTACTACTACCGCGCTGTCCAAACAGCTATCAAGGGTATGTTGTCAATTGCTGAATTGATTTCGTAGCTGGTGGAGGAAATCGAGACCCTAAACTCAATCAGTATCTTGCTTCGGTACTTGCGGAAGCGAAGGCTAATTCCATCCCCAGCACGACTTTGCAAAGGGCACTGAAGGCTGAGAGTACCACGGATCCCTACCTCGTTGAAGTGCAAGCCCAGGGCGGACTTTTCATACTCGTTGAAAGTTGTGCCTACCCGGTCACTTCCGAGCGCCAGAAGATAGCTTCTGTGGTGAAGAAATATGGGTAACCATTGCTTATTTGTTCCTCTAACTATTTTCATTTACGTAATCCATCACTAATTAATTGAGAGGTGTTTGAAACTAAAAGATACCGTGCAGTGAGATGCAAAGTAAGCCACTTATGCACACGATGCTTTAACCTGGTGATGTAGTCATTATAATTGTAAGAAACCACTGGCTTTGTTTCTCTCATATCTGTGGATAGGCGAACTGTGCAGCCGAATGTGCGTCAGACGCCTGATTTTACAGCTTTATGGCAACTCAGTCGAACTAGCTGTGATGTTTATCGTCAGACGAGGTTCCTATATGCCGATAGAGCCGCTTTTATCTTTCGATGAGAAATTTCTACCATGCGGTTAGCTTAGGGTCGGCAAACAGTAATACAGATCCACCTGGTGCCCAGACGTTGAGAAGGGGTACTCAAAGTGCCGTTGAAATGTGGATCACGGTCGATGATAACTGCGGTCGGCTTAGGCGATGATTTCGCTTGTGATGTTTGGCATAGGTGCGACCGTCGGCCATTTGGTGGAACGATCCACATAAATGAGCAAATAAATACAGCCCTTGGCTGGTAACAATTGACCCAATAAGTTGGCATGAATGTGTTGAAAACAAGAAACTACTACGCGAGAATGGCTTGGTGGGCTTTTGATATACTTGTATGTGCTGATCCTCTGACACTGGATGCAGTTTCGAATCCAGACGGCAAGGTCGGGATGCATGTTGTGCCAGACGTAGCTTTCAAGTACTACCTTAATAAAAGCTTTGGTGCCTGGGTAAGGGATATTGTTTGTTGTCGGGAATGCGCCGCCTAAAGGCTTGGGACGACAGGCCTGGGATGCCCTTTAGTCATCACGTGCATTCTATTTTTCAGCCATTAGTTTGTGTGGCTGCGATATATTCTAGACTAATTTGCCCTGTTTACTTAAGGTCTAGACGATGGGCGCGCGATGCGGGATGTGACGAGCACTTCATGGACTGGCGTAATTTAGGTGTGGAGATTTTCTGAGATATTACATGTATGTAGTGGCGCAACTTGAAGGATCCACTTGAGACCGGTGTGCACCGTGAATTCGCTATCTGCTAGTCTGAACCTGAAGTGTCGAATGCCGAGGTGGACTGCCAGAATTTTGTGAGCGGAATTATTACATCTGGTCCCGGCTGGTTGAATTTTATTGGAGAACTAAGCGTTGCTACAACACCGCACCTATGGCTTTGTCCACGACATCAGTTACCAGTGCTGCCAAGACCGGTAAGTCAAGGTGTGGAAAGGAAGCCAAATGGTTACTAGCTTTTGGGGTGCATCTGATGTCGAATCCGACAAAATCAATTTCTTGGTTTTAGTCTAGGGCTGATCTGTTGGCGGTTGCGTTAATTGAGCACCTTGCAAAATAAGCCGTCGGCAAAAACTCACCAATCCGTCAAGAAGTCAGAGTTTAAACGATATGGGTTCCCCATAGTCAAAGACAGATGACGCTTTCTATTAGAGGTGTGTGATCATCGTGAACGAAGCATTATCTTAAAAATTCCATGAACTTTGCGCCGTTCGCGTACCTCTGTATATTTACCTTCACTCCGTCACAAAGGATGAACAAATAAACTATCTATTCTACTCTAATATATCTGGCGACGCAAGTGTCATCTAGATGCGTAAATGCGAAGTCTAGCCTTTTTCAAACCACGTTGATGAAAAGTAGAAAAGTTTGGGCCGCGTTACTTTGTCCAGTTGGCATCCTCAAAAACTTAAGTCATCAGAAGGATGGTTGCCGCTGTTTTAAGGATTTCTAACATAGCAACTGGTATCCGGTTGTATGTGCAGACTAAGTCAACCCAACTGCGAATCGTCTGCTGCGACGTCTGTTAAATGCGGGATGGGTTACCTGTCTCTCGGTTGAGAGACAATTATCTCAGTCGTCAGGCGATTTCTTTGGGACCGTATGCAAAGAAGACACCCACAGGCTGTTTGAGGGCTGGGTACCTCTTGGATTAGACTACTGAATTTCCGCTGTGGCTGTGATGACTTTCTTTAGCGTCAACCTAAGTAGTTTAGGGTGTACCAGAGGGTTGTTTGTAATAATATCTGCCGCTGTGGTCAACTATTATTAGGTTGAAGTGATTTCAGAAACTCACTAAACAGGCTGTCAAGGTTTTTTTATCACAATTGCCAAAAAGAGTGCGAAAGTGTGTCGGTGCATCGGCGAGCTGGCTCCTGTGTGTCGTCAAGGGTCTACGACCAAACCATGACTTTCGAAGAATTCTAACCCCATAATCCTCTTGGCTACACATGCGACCACAAAACCCATGAGGCAAAAGCATCTCAAACTTAGGTCTGGCCTAGGAATTTTGCTGTTGAAATTTGGCATAGGGATGCCGTTGGCATCTTGTATAGTCAACTCTAATGGGATGGTTGTTGGTTGTTACGACCTCTGGTTTCAACCACGAAACATTCCATTTGCCTGATCTTGTGTTTATAAATAGATTGGGTAGCGGATTTCCGGTGGTGGTCATTATTACCTTCAGGCTACACGGTTCCCCTGAGTGGCATGGAAATCCCAGGGTTCCACTCAACTGAACACTGAGGGGCAAAACGGCGGTTGTGATATCATACCTTGTTCCCTGATTTAGATCACTAGGGTCGTCTTGTGTATCAGTCAGAGCTTGGACTCCGTTGACAGAGACGTTATCGTTATTGTCATCGTTCAGCGTCAAACAGCAGAGGAAACCCCACTGGTCGCTGCTTTTGTCACCGAGTTGCATGTCAATATAAAATCTGACGAAAGCTATTGGTGATGATCAACTGACCGCATCAACCGCCGAATTTATTCGTACAAAACCTAGATGCCTGTGTTGGCACCCCTGCTCTCTGGCTTAGTTTCAAGAGACTGGCCGAATGAGCACTAGGAACCACTTGAGGGATAAAAGACTGTGCTTGTTCCAAAGCATTGTTCGCATCCTCAGTTCATTTTCTAATCCTTGATTCTGTGTAAACTGTTAAAATGATTTGAGTGTAGGGTGGCAGTCGTTACAGCCATAGTTGACGAAGGACGGTATCCTCCATGGAAGTCGGACCTAATAATGGCCGCACTCTGCGTAAAAGCTGAAAAGAAATCGGGTCACTTAACTGAATTCCTGAGAGAACACACCGGATGCATTTCTCTTCGGACACTGTCAACCGCTTAACGAGTGCGTCACGAGTAGATGGTATGGACTAAAGTTGGATGGTTGCATTATGATATCACGGATTTAGAGAATCACGTTGCCATGACCTACCGATGACAGTGCCTCGTATTGAGAGCGCTGGCTGGTTATTCGAACCTCTTTAAAATGGGATTCCATGATATCCTTGAAATCCTCGAGGTATGGGATTAACTCTGGGACTTCCATATGCGTGAGGGCATACGGTGAACTATGAAGCTCATTCGAAACTACTAGCGACGTCCGACAAAAGCGTCCCATCTTTCTATTTCTGTTCAACGTCGTTATGGATGAGGTGACGGAATATGCTTTAGGAGGTCTCGAGGATGTAGAAATCCAACTGGGAAATGGAGGGAAGCCACAGGTAATCACGCGTATATCGAAGACTCCAGCAGCTTACGTTGGACTGAAGCAACGAAGTTGCCTAACACCTCTGCCGTGAAGAGGCAGTGAGCAGGACTTCCTTAGGAGAGGCTGTTTGAGACGCGCGGTTTTTGGGAGCATTTCGAGGCGTTCAAGGCGAGTAATCGACTCGAATCATGGGACACTCACTGACGACCGTGCTGAGGCATTTGGGGACTGTAATTATACGTGTTGGGTAACTTTATATATATATATATATATATATAGTGTATATACAAATGTGCACGTGCATATATAATAAAGGCCATTGCCCAAGAAGCTGTTCAAGGTTCGCTGCTATATTGGTTTCCACTTCACAGCAACATCTATTCAGAAGAGATTATTAGAAAGAAAAACAGTGGAAGATCAACCGCAAAGTAATGAATTAAACAGTTATACAGATCAAGAGAGATTTCGAATGCAGAACGCCACTGACTGCGGGTTGAACTTTGTCGCCTATGTTCTCCGGCGGTCGCTTGGGGGATCTCACTGATTACAACCCTGTAGTCTTACTAAACCTACACGAGCCAGCCTATGGATTAGGGTTTTCATAATTCTTTGCCATTTGATCGGTTCACCATCCCGACTTATTCCCACCATTTATCACCCCTAGAGGCAGTCGTTTTCTGGGGAAGCGCAAAGCACGACCGAACTACATTAGGGTTTCTGGATTCAGTGCTTTTGAAATCTGCGCCTTAAGATCCAATATCTTACTCCTGACCTGGGTTACTGAGAGAATTCTTCCATCCTATATTCTACCAATAGCACGAAGACAACGACACTCAAACATTGGAATTTTTTGTAGATGCTCCGCCTCCTATATCCGAGCACGACTGGCCTTGGTGCCGACGTGTGCGCCGGACTTTTGAGTGGAAGCAGGATGTCATACAGACACAACAGTTGTCTCAAATTATTAAATGTCAGTCGGGCCTCTTCAGTACGCCAGAGCACTTCACTCGTTATTGTTGTCTTGCCGAGGTGGATTGATTTACACACTCACTGAAGCACAAGAAGTAAGCACTAGCGTCGCACGATAGCACAGGAGCACAGCAGGACACGAACACATTGAGAGACACAATAGTTCGGGCTCGAGTCTTCAAGCCCCGTGGTCGCCCAACGAACGGAACGGAACTGCTGCTCTCTTAAATGAGCAGTCACACAGAACAGGATAAACGCGCGGAATACGAACAGCTAGCCCAACCCGCTAGCGGAAGAGAGAAGACAAACACAGAACACTGCCGCGCGTTTATTGGTCACCCACTAACACAAGTCAAAAATCAAGTAATCCCTATCGTTTATATAGTTGTGTTAGGTTGCCTTGGTTGATACGTGAAACAGCCAATCACAGAACGGGTTTTGCTGAATCTTCCTGCGGACATATAAAAGTTTTCAACCGCGCAACATTTAAAATAACATCAATTTCAAAGTACTGGGAAAGTGGTAGGTTCTTCTGGAAAATTAACAAAACTAAAATCTGCGGCACCGAAAACCCTGGATTGGTACCCGGCCATGACAGTTATAAAATCCCCTGGTGAGTTACAAGAACTAAAGTATGTAAGTCTATTTTCTTCACCCAATTTTCCTCCTGCAAGAATAAGGTTCTGCTTTAAGTTAATCCAGTCCTTCAACAGCATTCTGCACTTTAAAAGTGCGAAGCGCATCCAAAACATATCTGCACTGTCATCCGAATGGTCGAGAAATGCTTGCAGCTTACTTGGGCCTCACTCAGTAGCATGACCTCGTCCGCATATTTTAAGTTCGGCAATTTCCTTTGTGATTGAGTATCAATATCACGACTTCCATTGAGATGCCGACATGAATACTAATAGTCCATTAGGATTTATGTCTGCATGGTAAAAGCTTATAGGACTTTGCGTCCGGATTCTAATATCTCTTGTCGATTGGATTATTTAAAAACCCGGATTTCGAACGGCCAATATTATTTAGTGCGTGTCCCGTTTAACGAACACTCACTCAACGCGAGCCGCTGGCTGCTAGTTTCGTTTTATTTCTGGTATTCCTCTTCTCTCTTAACCAGTTGTTTTATTTCACCCGCAATCGGCCGCATTGCAAAGGATTTCTTCGAACACGTCGGCCTAGTCTCCGTTGCCCGAGACAGCAATTGCCCGATCAAAGATATCGATGAGGCTACAAACATTGGCATTGAAGTCGGGGCAAGTGATGTTGATGAATCCATCTCAGATGGACGAAATGTATTTCGGGTAAGTGTGAAACCATGCACGTGTTTCCCCACTGAATGAATCAAGTACTGACTTTCAGGTGCAGCTAACAGTAGATGTAGCATCCTAAGTCTACCTGAGCATGAGTATGCACCAAACCAAGCTCATAGGAATCAACTAGCGCATCAACTTGAACGGTTCCGTAAAATCAGTTCGCTGCCCTTTCTGAGCTGTTCCTCTGCATGTTAACCCATTCGCACTCTTGGCGCGTTAGGAGATTGGTTTTTCTGATCACCTCATTTTCACTCGGTTTTCGTAGCCCAATACTCCTAATCAGTTTGTCAAGATTGTGGGTGTTGTCGACGGTGACAGTCTTTTCAACATTCCTGCATTCTTCTGCCCATGACTGCTGGCAGTCAACTCTCAGGCTTCTGATAAGGTGGCTGCTCAAGGGTTTGAGCATTTTTTTATGTGACATCCGTAGATAGGGTTCTGCGCACATCTAGCAAATCGCTTGAAACCAAGGATATCTATCGTTTGTGGGGCCCACGTATGCTAGTCCTGCGTAGCATCTGGTGCTTCGTATAGAGAATTTTTGATCTGTTCAGATCTTTGACACTTGGTTCCGTTTACAGTCGGGTAGGAAGCTCCGACTGAAACTCATGTCAGCGACTATCTTCCAGGAACAGTTGTGATGGACGGGTGGTTTTCTCGTCGGTGGGACTACAGACTGGGCGCAAACAAGCGAACACGGACCAAAACACCATTTGAGTTCGGAACCATGGGCCAAAATGATCGATAATTGATTGACCCACACCACCGGTAACCAGAGGACGTGAAGTGCGTCAATGCCCCTTTATGACAAGTTTTTTGCTGGCCAGGAACAGTCTGTGTTCGGAGGACAACAAACTTCGTGAATCTGTTGCGAGCATTGTACTCGCATACCTATGGTCGCGTGAGGATATACGGCGGACTATCAAGTTTCTTCGAAACGACTAGAGGCGTTCGACAAGGGTGTCCCATCTCCATTCGTGCTCACCTTCGTCATGGACGAGGTGACGGAAGATGCTTTAGGAGGTCTCCGGGATGTAGAAGTTGAACTGAGAAGCGGAGGGAAGCTGTGTGACCTGGTCTACGCAGATGACTTTGTGTGCCTTTTTAGTCTGCGGACCATGCACAACGGGCATTCGGTAGACTTTCGAGATCGGTCGCTCGGTTTGGCATGTGCTTTGCACCTTCAAAGTGCGAAGTGTTGTTGCTGGACTGGACGACAGTAGTGCCGAACTTGGGGCTGAGCAGACAGGAACTAATGATTTTAGACCGGTTCACCTACCTTGGTAGCTGCGTGTCCAACGATGGTAGCTCTGGAGTGGAGGTAAATATGTGTATATCCAAGGCTCGGGCAGCTTACGTTGGACTGAAGCACTTGTGGCGTCGGCCTGATATTTCACTGAAGTTGAAAGGTCGTGTGTACTGTGCCACAGTGCGCTCAGTTCTGTTGTACGGTTGCAAGACATAGAGTATGAGGGTTGGCGATATTCGTCGCAAGGAGGTTTTCGACAACCGATGTTTACGTAGTATGGCTAAGAATAGATGGAGTGACCAAGTGAGTAATGCAGAGGTCAGGAATCTAGTGTTAGGTACCAATTCTGAGAATACCAAATCTCAGTGTATGAAACTTAGTAGACTACGTTGTTTGGGTCACGTATTGCGTATGACGAACTCTCGTCTACCATACTGTGGCCTATTTTGTGTTTCTCCTAAGGAATGGAAGAATGCATGTGGAGGTCAACAGATGACGTGGCAACGTGGAATGAGATAATGTACAGCGAACTTAAGTGAAATAGGTGTTTCACGTCTTCGTGTTTGGAGTCCGAGAAACCCGTCAGCTAGCTGGCTGGAGACACTGAAGGATATGGCAGTGAACCGTGAACACTGGCGATCGTGTTGTCAATTTCTGTCGAATGAGAATGATTGAAATAGTGCGTTTATACAATTAGGCTGTTCCGTTTGTTGGCTATAGCAGCATCTTAGAGAAAAATTTAACCTTGGGGAAAAGGCCGCGTCCATTGAAGCTTTTCTTGCTGTTTAACACTGATGATGATGGATTTTCACCCCTGAATTTGGCATATACGCACCCTACCGTCGAGCCCCATTACATGATTCTGCAAGTTTTGTTTTANGACAACAAACTTCGTGAATCTGTTGCGAGCATTGTACTCGCATACCTATGGTCGCGTGAGGATATACGGCGGACTATCAAGTTTCTTCGAAACGACTAGAGGCGTTCGACAAGGGTGTCCCATCTCCATTCGTGCTCACCTTCGTCATGGACGAGGTGACGGAAGATGCTTTAGGAGGTCTCCGGGATGTAGAAGTTGAACTGAGAAGCGGAGGGAAGCTGTGTGACCTGGTCTACGCAGATGACTTTGTGTGCCTTTTTAGTCTGCGGACCATGCACAACGGGCATTCGGTAGACTTTCGAGATCGGTCGCTCGGTTTGGCATGTGCTTTGCACCTTCAAAGTGCGAAGTGTTGTTGCTGGACTGGACGACAGTAGTGCCGAACTTGGGGCTGAGCAGACAGGAACTAATGATTTTAGACCGGTTCACCTACCTTGGTAGCTGCGTGTCCAACGATGGTAGCTCTGGAGTGGAGGTAAATATGTGTATATCCAAGGCTCGGGCAGCTTACGTTGGACTGAAGCACTTGTGGCGTCGGCCTGATATTTCACTGAAGTTGAAAGGTCGTGTGTACTGTGCCACAGTGCGCTCAGTTCTGTTGTACGGTTGCAAGACATAGAGTATGAGGGTTGGCGATATTCGTCGCAAGGAGGTTTTCGACAACCGATGTTTACGTAGTATGGCTAAGAATAGATGGAGTGACCAAGTGAGTAATGCAGAGGTCAGGAATCTAGTGTTAGGTACCAATTCTGAGAATACCAAATCTCAGTGTATGAAACTTAGTAGACTACGTTGTTTGGGTCACGTATTGCGTATGACGAACTCTCGTCTACCATACTGTGGCCTATTTTGTGTTTCTCCTAAGGAATGGAAGAATGCATGTGGAGGTCAACAGATGACGTGGCAACGTGGAATGAGATAATGTACAGCGAACTTAAGTGAAATAGGTGTTTCACGTCTTCGTGTTTGGAGTCCGAGAAACCCGTCAGCTAGCTGGCTGGAGACACTGAAGGATATGGCAGTGAACCGTGAACACTGGCGATCGTGTTGTCAATTTCTGTCGAATGAGAATGATTGAAATAGTGCGTTTATACAATTAGGCTGTTCCGTTTGTTGGCTATAGCAGCATCTTAGAGAAAAATTTAACCTTGGGGAAAAGGCCGCGTCCATTGAAGCTTTTCTTGCTGTTTAACACTGATGATGATGGATTTTCACCCCTGAATTTGGCATATACGCACCCTACCGTCGAGCCCCATTACATGATTCTGCAAGTTTTGTTTTATAGGATCTTGGTAGTGAAATTACAATGTATGGATTTCGATCTGGAAGAGATTTGATTTTTTGTATATTTCGGGCGCTCTTAGCATTACCATGATATCCGCTTTTTCATGTAAAGCCTAACGCACATGGTATCAGTGAGTTCGGCGCTCCAATCTGTTGTTAAAGTAACAGAACCAATGGCAAGTGTCGGGCGCTGTCCAGCGAATGGCCTAATCCTTAGAAACTAGTCGGAGAGCTTTGTTTCATGAAGTTCAAACAGGTGGCACCTTATTCATGCTAATGATTTCGACTCTGATCCGTATCGGTCAGCGTCTCTAACCAGTAGCAATCCGCACCTCTTGGGCCTCAAAAACGAGGACGGGGAACATCATTACATACTGGAACCGGTGTTGACTTCTTCATTCATTTACGCCAGGTCATAGACAGGCCTTCGTTCTTCCGGTCTAGCCCAGCGCGTGTAGAAAAAGCATGGAAGGGTAAACGATGAGCAGACATAAGTGAAACGTGTCACAGTCATCGGAGAAGTAGAGTTATTATCTAGATCAGACTGCATCTTGACGTTTTGTGACTGGTTGCGCGTTGCCGTAACCCATTAACTCTAAAGAACAGCTTATCTAAGGTTGAGGGTTTAGTCATGCCTGGAAATTCATTGGTGAGAGACCTGGCAAAGTAGTTCCCAGGTCCCTTAGCCTAAGAGTTGATTTAAGTTGGCAACTCAGTCGGGAATATCAGTGGAAAATTACTGATCCAAGTAGATGGGCTTCCACTCAGCCACTCGGCGCTGCCTTGCGGTTAGGTAAGTCGTACTGGTCCACATACATCGAATCGACCAAGCGTTAGTTAGAAGGCGATTTTCACTGCAACTCGCTGACCATCGGCGCAAACACCGTTGGCCCTGGAACGTCTCTCTGACTTAGCTGTTCTCATCAGCTATCGGTACAAACTACCAGACGAGCTCAGGAACCTGACGAGTAGCAGGCGGACGATGCACTTAAAAATAGGTTCTGCCTGTGACCCCTAATCTTTTGCCCATCCGAGACAGATCTCGCAAGAGTCGCTGTGAAGAAATGAATTAGGTGCAACGCTATCTGCAAATTCAGGTGACAACACGCCCTGAGAAGGATCGTAAAAACTGATTGATCAAGAGCAGTGAAAGAAGTGGCTGCTTCGGGTAACACTCGAACACTGTTTGGGGCTTATACGCGAAGCCAGTGGACGGTGAACTTCGGTTAGTGAGATCATGTGCGATAAAAGTGGAGACAAACAGCAGAGACTTGATCGTAGGGCTGCATACTTCAAGAATCAGTTTATCGGGCGGCGTGCCAGTGTAGTTAGTCCGACGACTACAACTACAATCCCTGGGAGGTGTCACGTGACCGGCCGACGGACTTAGAAGTAGTGTCAAACATTCGGCTGTCAAAGCGGAGAAATTTGGCTGGTCCCGACGAACTCCTACCGGTTAGTTTGAAAATGGGTACAGAGGCCTTGAAGAAAGCACTTACCTCCTTGCTCCGTGGTATTTGGAGCAAGGATCGTATTCTGTTTTCAAGGGTTGGAAGCCACGGATTGCGGTGATCTTCAAGAAGAACACACAGTGACGGTGATAACCGTTGTGGGACCAAATAAAATCCGATAGTTACCAAGGTCTTAGCTTAGCTAATGGTACGCCATTTCGCGAGAGTAGCGTCCGCAAAGTCGGATTTCACACAGGTCGGGATTGCATCAGCCAGAGTTTCATTCTCGACTTTGTGGACCACTGTTCAGTGCTGTTCACTGGAATGGTGTGCTTGAGAAGTTTGTGGATCCCTTGCGAACATTACGTCGGCATATCTCCGGTCGCATATGGTATACGGTGAACCCTCAATTTCGTTCGAAACGACCAGCGATGCTAATGATGACTAACAATGTTCGACAAAGGTGTCCCATCTCTCCATTCTTGTTCAACTTTGCCTATCGTTGTGACTTAGTTTATGCTGACCATCTAGTGTGCTTGTTCGAATTTACGAAATTTGCGCGACGTACTTTATACAAACTGGCAAGATCTGTACTTTGCACATCCAAAGCCTGAAGGGCTGTTACGAGACTGGATGACAGTAGTACCCAACTTGATACTCGATTGAGAGCAATTGACATCTGTTGACCACTTCCTTTCTTTCTCAGTTGCTTGACGGAGGATCGTAGACCTGTAGTAGAAGCGAGCATGCGTATGTCCAAGGTTGAACCAGCATGCGCTGTCTTTTATCTTTTACTCCCTTTTCTTAATGAAACAACAATGTACATCAGTTTTCAGGAAGGGGGCCGCGGTCAACAAAGGGCTGCCAAGTGGGGAAATTGACCGGCGGTGGGAAGATTCGAATCCACGACCTTCGTGTCCAAACGCTACGACCTTATCCGTTTGGCCCCCGCCGGCCTACTGAAGCACTTTTGGCGCCGACCTGATATTTCGCCGAAAATGAAAGGTGGTTTTTACTATATTGCACTGTGCTCAACTGTGTTATATGGTCTTAAGACATAAAGTTTGTCTGCCGAAGGGATTCGTCACTTGGCGGCTTTTAATCATCGATGTTTGTGTAGTGTCGCGGGTTCCGGATGGATTGACAAAGCAGGCATCGTACACGCTAGGAATCAAGTTTTGGATACCGGTTATGAGAACATTCTGTCATAGCGTATCAAGCATCGTGGACCTCGTTGATCCGGTCACATGTTGAGTAAGTCGAATACTGGCTTACCGTACCGTGTCGTATTTTCCGTTGCTCCCGCAAAGTGTGGGAACCTTTTGCATGGCTCAACAGTCGGCATGGCAATGTGGAATGCGAAAATGTTCAGCAAACCTAGGGTAACGTAAGGGCATTGCTCCTCCGATGTTGGGGTCTGAAAAACCTGTCAATCAGTCGGCTGCATAAACTGAAGGATGTGGCAGCGGACCCTAAACAATGACCTTCGTACTATCACTTTCTGTCAAATCGGTATGACTGTGAAATATGAGTTGTACAGTTGGACTGTATTCCATGTTTCGACTAATGAAGCGTTGTTTTTGACCGCCTCTTTAGGTCCACTCCCTATCCAGTTGTATATTCATTCTATTGCAAAGTGTAACTCGGTGAGAAAACAGCAGCTGATGAGTCTCATCCTGCATTTTAGTGCTGAAAAACGATGATGATGATGTGAACGACCAATAGTGTACAACACGCGACGTCCGATCTCGTCATTGCTCACGATGTTCCCACCAGACTAAAGTAATGTATCGGAGACTTCGGTGATCGACCACAGAAAGCCTTGAAGCACTTTCAACGCAGAGAAGCCAGGTCTCTCAGCTTTAAAGTAAAACACTGGGGACCATGGAATTGTATACCGTTTCCTTGAGGAAAGCCGGATTTCTTGACGGCCCATGGGTGTTCACGAAAACTGCTCTGACTTTCGCCGTTTGCGATGTTTTATCTTCCCGAATACTACCTTCAGCTGTGGTCGGTCACCCGGGGTGTGTAAATTTATCGGTTGCCTCCAAGTGGTTACCACAAAAAGTAAGCGTTTGTGCAAGCTCCCGTACTCATGGTTTCTAAATGTAATAAAGAAAGTTGAAAACCATGTTTTGTCGGCTAGACCAGAAATAGCGTTCTGTAGAAAATCCCCTTGTATCAGGGTCGAAAAAGTTGGAAATATGGAGTTGCCTTGTTCTTCACCTGGATGGAACTCGGACCTGGAAGTTACTGTGTTCCGAAGCCTGCGTATTGTTTCCGTTCCTCTGCTTTTTCATGGTGATTACTTTCCTCTCGTCGTGAATCCAGCGACCGCTGGTCTGCACATCGATCTGCTCGATCCCTCTCTGTCTTTACAAATAAACATTTGTTCATTGACACAAATCTCGACGTGTTTTGTATCTCAGATCGATGGTTTTCGAGGTTGCCAAGCTGGATGTTTAGATCGCAAACGTTTAAACACCGATGGACAGTTTGTGCTGATTTATGGGTGAAAACTCTGTTGTTATGTACACCGATTGTTGACTCAGTTGTAGACTGTTGGGGCATTTAGATACACAGGACTGGAATCGATCGAGATGAAATCTCACAATCAGTAGCTAGTTCGGAAAACAGAATCAGAAAGGAGAAGCGTTGTTAAGGTCAAGTTGCCACATTAGCAAGCAGTATCTGGATGAGTGAACAAACTTTGCCCGGGAGCGCACTATCTGTTTCGCGGTTATTGTCGCTCGTCAGGCATCCGTACTCGGTACTCTCTTGTTCAAACATCCACATACTTGCACACTCCGAATTGGTATGTCTCACCAGAATCAAATTTGTGGTGTCAGGGGTGTGCATGGAAGCTCTTCGTCGAAGAGTCCACAGAAGAATCACGACTGTGATTCGTTGATAATTCTTTGTCAGTTGGGCTGAGCCAACCTTAGGAACGAGGGCAGAATGCCCCAGAATATACGTATGTATATATAGAAGCAGGAAGTAGTATATATATATATATATATATATATCAATCCGGTTCTACTCACTGGACTAACCTTGTAAGTCGCCTTTAATGGGACGAGAAGGAAAGTTGAACACGTTCAAGTCTCTAAGATGTCAAATCCCCGAGGTAAGCGGAAAAGTGCTACTTTTTAAAACTCCGACTTGGCAAAGTTGCGACATTTTGCTGCTATTGATATGTAACAAGTGAA
>LUCM01011668.1:241926-286118 GCA_008360955.1 Fasciolopsis buskii | reverse complement strand
TCAGCCCAACTGACAAACAATTATCAACCAATCACAGTTGTGATTCTTCTGTGGACTCTTCGACGAAGAGCTTCCATGCACACTCCTGATGCTACAGGTTCGATTCTGGTGAGACATATCAATCAATTCGGAATGTACAGGTATGTGGATGTTTGGACAAGAGAGCATCGGCTACGCATACCTGATGAGCGACAATAACCGCGAAACCGGTCGTGTGCTCCCGGGCAAATTTTGTTTACGCATCCAGATACTGCTTCCTGCTTCTATATATACATATATTTTTTTGCATGATACCGGGCACTCGAATGCGTAATTCATGTTCGATCGCCGTGACCGTGTGTTGGTCTGGTGATCAAACGATTTACCCAGTTCGTTCCGTATAGAGTTTTAGTGCAGAAAAGTGCGAATGAATTTTCCGTTGTCACTGGTCCTTCACGTTCAGTGTCATACGCTAAAGATGGTTCGGTGGTTGAATCGCATTTTTCCTTCGATAAAATGTCTTATTTTTTGCGTGTGGCCACTTAGTTCAGCTGATAGGCCACTCGCGCCGATGAAACGTGAGATCAAATACAGATTGACTCGGAGTTTCCTCATACTGTTTCCGTTCGGATAGTATTTTATTATCCTGTTTTTCCTTCTGATTCCAGTTCCACTGTGATCCGACAGAAGTTGAAGTACTTCGAAAGCGCTTAGAAGAAGACCACGGTATTTCGGCTTTGTCGGCTGACGACACTTATCTGCCCAAATCGCTCGTTTCCGTTCAGCCGGAGGTGTGGGAGAACTTGCGTGAAATGTATTCCAAAATTCGAGAGCAACATGATTCCGTGGATCGAATTTTCGACAATGTCGAATTGAAGGACAGTTCCCGATAAGATCGTGAAACTCACATGTACAGTCTTCCCTCTTTTCTTATTTCTGATTTTCAAATTTGGATAGTTTTGACCGGACATGTAGATGCTTTGTTTCAAATAAATCTCATTGAACGAAGGAATTCGTTTGGATCTTATTAAGAGAACAGTATGGGTCAACTACATAAATGCGTTTTTCATCGATCTGGTACATTCTTAATGAATATCTAAAGTGCCCTAATGTGATGTTATTATTCTTCTACATATTTGTTTGTTTGGGTACTAATATGTTATTACGGTGACGTTAGATTCAGCTCGGAGCTCGGAAATTATTCATTTTAGATGAGCATTTCATGAGTCTGAATTGGGTCGTGATTTCTGAATGCCCCTCTGCCTGTTTCAAACTGAACTCCCGATAAGATTTATAGGATTGTTTTGAAAGCCTACTGAGACTCTCGTACTGTTGAGTATTCATTAGAATGAGTTCATACACTGCGTACAAAATCACCGATCCAATCGAAGATGCAACAATCCAACTTAAACGGAAACAAAACGCTACAGTTTTTGTATTCCCATTGTTAGTCGGTGGTCAAGACGGAACAAGTCCACAAACCCTGACCAGCGTGGTGCTCGGAACACGCACATTTCTTTGCCGTAAAGCAGATTCCCATTATTGGGTTAACAAAAGTTTGAGGCATCAAATGATATAAAGTTACTGGACAGTGTCTAACGTCCGCAGGCAAAAGAGTAATTGGTCGTAAAACTAACCTGTTGAAACAGTTGAAACCTGCCAGACTACTCCGATTGATTAAGAAGTAACGTCCCTTCGCCTATGCATTGTTATTCATTGTCTTGTGAATTACAGGAAGAAGTGTGCAGTCCACGAACCTAGTCAATCTGTCTCAAGTATTCATGGCTAGCACTTATTCACGAAAGCTTTAACCAAACACTCACTATAATCGTTCATTTCAGTTACTTCTACTTCGTTATTGCAGATGATCGGAAGATGAGGATAAAAGCTACTAAAAAAGCAATGGAAACGAGATTGATAAAGTTACTCGTACTATTCGTGACGAGCTCTTTCACCGACGTGGTATAGCGCATTGTTTGTTCTTGCATGACATCTTGAACGCATGGATGTATTGGTATCGATCATTTTGTCCACGATCTGCTTTGAAGTTCCATGCTAATTCTGTGTCATAGGTTGCGTTCGTTCTGCGATTTTTCTTCCAAAAAATTGGATTACTGTATGCAAAGCCTAGGGGATGTCTGAACAAAAAAATAATAAATTTCTCGAGTAGATGGGAAAATTTTCCATCCGGTAATGACCAAACGGATAAGGTCTCCGCGTTTGGACGCGGGTTCGAATCCGCCCGCCGCCGGTCAACTTCCCCACTTGGCACTCCTCTGTTCGCCGCGGCTCCCTTCCTGGGAAGAGATGTACACTGTTATTTCAATAATAAAGGAAGTAAAAGAAAAGAAATTCGCTAGTCGTTTTTCTACCAATTCACTTATATTATCTACTTTGGGCGAACGTTTTGCTGGAAAGAGTATTATAGACAATGCGCGATTTTTGTTTCGAGTTGGAGAACGAAACACGGAATCGCTTGACTGTAGACCTTTCTTACGCAAACTGACCTTATTGAATTAGGGAGAGTGGATCGTGCCTTTTTAGTGTTCATGGATTCATGTCCAGTTCCACCCTTTCTGTCCCGTGTACTGTTGTTCGCAGTCTTTGCAGTCGATTTGGTAGGCAACGTTAGTTCCATTCTTGTCAGCTGTTGGTTCTTTGGTCTTCGATAGAATCTCTCGTAGGGTTCTTTTTGGCTTGTGCACCACTTCATTTTCACGGGGTTTGAGTAGTCTTGTTATCATTCCAGATATATGTTTGACGCACAGAAAGACGATTCACGTGTTGATCTGTTTGGCGATCGACTTTCGGTACTCTTTTTTGTTGACGCTTCTTCTGATGAAGCTTCGTGCATGGCCGCTGCCCGGAAACATTTGGAATAAATGTTTTTTCTTATGGTTTCCTTCGCTCTGCAGTGTTATATCGGGAGTGTTCCCATTTGAAGGGTCTTGGTGTAACTTCTCATGTGACAGCCTAGGTGGCTGCTTTGAAATTATAGAATTTCGTCCATGTTCGTATTTTGGCAGTGAATGGATGTTTCCAATGTGCCTGTATTTGTCCGTGTGACGAGCACGACTAGAAACTGTAGACTGTTGTCATGTTCTGTCTACATAGTAAACCTGATTTCCTTGAAAACTCCATTGATGACAGTGAAAGTTCGTTGTCTTTCAGATCGCTTAATGATTACGAACGTGTCGTCAGCATACCGCACCCACAGTTCTGGTTTGATGTCCGGCTGGATGGTCTTCTCTAGTTTCTTCATCACTGCTTCTGCAATGAAGCCAGATATTGATGAGCCCATTAAGGTTCCCTTCACTTGTTCCTGAAATGTACCCTCAAACTTGAAGTATTTTCGCGCGCACAACTTCACTAATTAGCGTACACTGCTCGGCTTCAGTTGTCCATTCCATTGGTGTTTTTCTAAAAGTTATTGTAGCGTTTGTCTTGCCCAGTCTAAGGATATTGATGTTAAAAAAAGGCACGACGCCGAGGAAGATCATGATTTCCTTGCTGGCACAATTTGTTCATGCTGCCGTGTCAAATGTGTCAGCGCAGTTTCTGCACGTTTCGTAGGAAACATCTGATTGGTCCACCAAATCTTCGCCAACCAATGAGAATGTAGTGCGCAGTTGATACTTAGGGTGAACGCACGAGCTGTCATTGCGTACTTGGCCGATTGGCGCACAAGTGATGTAAACAGACCGAATCAGAAGTGCCAATGACATGAACCGAACGAAAGGGGGTGTTATGCCATAAGTAGAGCGGCACGGTGATCGGGTACGAGCACGTGACAGCTGTCATGCAGACCACTTAAATGAGTCCCGTAAATTTATCCGCACACAATTGACTACCGTTTAAGTGTCTGTTCCATGAACTTTCCCAAAAGTTGTAAATCACTGTTAATTTATTGCTCATTTCCTATGATAAGAGGTTTCAATCGTATCCATGACCCTTTGGCAAGGTTTTATGTTGGCATTCCCGGTAATGCAACTATCGGCCTCAGGAGTATTCCTTCTTTATGAATTTATGGTGGCCCATAGAACTGTGCGCTCGTCTTTGCCTATATGTGGTTTTTGTAATTGTTTTAGTGTTGTGTTGATTTTCGTCGCAAGCCTTTGGACAGGATCGTCGTTAATCTTCAGATAAGTTGACCAATTTCGAGGCACTGTTTTCGCTTTTTCTGCCTACTCTGTTTTCTCCCTAATGAATGTGACCCGCCCCTATCTGCCGGAAGGATAATTATATCCGGTTCTTCTATCTGTTTTCCTAGTGCTCTTCCTTCTGGTTTCGAGATAGTTGTCGTTTGTGTGTTCCGCGTGAGAGCCAAAACAAGGGATTGTCGAGTTTGTTGTTTTGTTTCATCAGATATTCCGGTGGCCTTGAGTGTGTATTCTAATTCGGTCAGGTACCCCTTCTTATTTACGTCTTTAACATTAAAGTTTAGTCCTTTGATCATTAGTTCCTTTTCTAACTCGGCGAAGCAAACTGAAACAAGCATCGTACACCAAACACTAAGATTAAAAGGAGACCAGCCCCACAACCTCGCTCAAAGGACGGATATGCAACAAGGAAAGTACATAGCTCCACGCATGGATCCAAAATTTGTCTTACTGGTTTATCACCGAGGGAGAAAAAGAACTGATACTCGAGGGGTTAAACTTCAATGTTAAAGGCGCCAATAAGATTCCGGGCCTGGCCGAATACACACCCGGGCAACACGGGGCGGGGACACACTGGAGTCTCCCATTTCCGTTCCAAATGAAACACTCAAACAATTTCCTTTTCTGATGTTTCCTGCTGATTTACTAAGCCTAAAATGCCACTCAAACGTAAAATATGTCCAAAAATATTATCCTGGGCATATGAAATTCACAGTTATTGAAAGAAGATTTTCTTCGAGAACACAAGCCTCTGCATTGTGGTCCCACAAATAGGCAAATAAGAGCTTTGTATTCAAGTTTCGACTACCAATAATGCCCGAAATTTCCAGTGGTAAACATTGATTATCCATATTTTACTCGTATTATGGTGTTGCTCTCCTCAAGTTTGTTTAAGTTAATCGCAGCTCCTATGGCAGTGGATCTGTAGACTCGGAAACCGTGTTATCGTGCACCGTTGTTCTATTTACCGTTGGTTGTGCATTATAAATTGGGCGACTAAAGTCAGTGTTGGCTGATTTATTTCACCCATTGAATTTGTCCTTGTTTTTACAGCATTTAGGCTCATGCGACTGACTGAATCTGATCTGCATGGATATTCGCGAACCACGAAATGGAGGTCCGTGAAAGTAATGGCGAAATATATAAGTGTAGACCAAAGGTTTGCATCGTCCGGCGACATATCATCAAGGGAAATACGTAATGTTACAAACAATGATAACAAAAACGATCATTTTTAGTCGATTACAGTGGTTAACCTGGCATGTTTCCAAGAGCTCGTGAATTTTCTTGTTTCTCGATTGTCAGGATAAGTGATTCTATGACTGTTGAATATGGCAGTGATTTCAATAAAATAATGAAGGGATGCATTGCATCGGATGAAAGTGAGTCGTGTTCCTGCGCAATATTTCACTTTCAGTGGTGGAGAAAAGTAAAGTGGATTCTTTGATGGAGGGAACTCTGTCGACGAGACTGGTAGCACGGGAGATAGCCATTCAGGAGAACATGTTCTTGATGACATTTGTTCTATTGTTCTGTAGCTTGTGCAAGATGAAGTTTGACTTTCCCACTGAACCGAGAACGTTGATGGGGAAACCGGGTGTGATCGTAATCACTAATTTTCTCAATAGAATATATATTCAATTCGGTTTCGAAGAATGTCTGCAGAACGTTTTGGAGAACATGACAAAAGTCCGCCCTTACTATCATCGAATTGCAAATCCACGTCAATGGTCTCTCTCCTCGTTCAAGGTCTCGATGCAGCAATTGTGGCCTATTTTGGGTCGCACAATAGGACCAAAGTCATCAGCATTTTTAAAGGGACATTTTGGGGGCAACTCGAAACCCATGGATATGCACGAATTCATGGGACATACAGCTAATGACCTTGAATTTCTCTTAAGAAAAGGCATATTCTTGCGGACCATTAGCAGAACATTTTAGTTTATTTTGCACAATGATGTAGTGGATTCCCTTGCTCGGGCGTTTCTGAACCAAGTGAAACGCCATACGGGATAATTCAGTTTTGGAGTGTGTACTGAAAAAGGCGTCAACTTGAATTGTCGATCGATATGCCTTGCCAGCAACGGTAAGCCCAGGACAGATGAGCATTTTCGGCCACGAAGGCTGGAAGAGCATCATATGAGCATGCCACCTTTTGAGTTAGTTCCCATATATATACATATATTAAAATTGTTTCCCACGGACTACATACATTGCATTTGTTTAAGAATCATGAAACAGAAGATGTCCATTCGGTGGAAAGGGTGCTCGATGAAGAAAGTCCAGATTGGAACTCTTCACTTCCGTGCGGTCGAGGAATGGCTGAAGAGTTACCAGAAATACATTCCATTCTAATGACGGCGTAGGACATAGTCGCGAGTGAACCTATGTAAAACAAATGAATTGCACCATTTTTTTCTTTGCTTAGGTCCCGCTCCAATGCAGGGATTATCGTCAAATGAAATGTATGCTGATTTCATTCACTTACCAACATTCATTTATACAACGCGTTTCGAGAAGTTTGGCTGCCATTACAACGCCTACATCGCCAAACATGCATGATTGGCCGTTTAGAATTACATATCAATTTACGGTCAGCATAAGATTGCATTTAATAATCACAAGTAGAGAGTTTGTGAACCATTCCGGTGTATTAGACACCTTCTCGGTGTTTCCTTTTGAGTCCTACATGCTTGTGATACGACGTACCATCACGTCAAAAATGACATGCCGGTGCAGCAGATACTTTGACGAACAATACCACTTTCGGCCGACATCAAACGGGATTGGGCAAATTAGTCCCGATGTTCCCGGGTTAGTCTACCGTGACATTAACTGCACTAATCAGTGTCCCGACAATGCTATTCCGATCAGAAATCGCCCATCCTTTGTCAGTGACATCCAAGGGATCATGCTGTTCATTAGACGTTTCACGAAGATACCCAATTTCACCAAAAATCCACTTCCGACCTCTCACATTGGGATCGTCAGCTGCAGTTATTTGGAACGGACTATAACAACGACTTTAAAAGCAGAAGTAATGCGCAAAGATTTTTTGTTGCCCTGTGACCAGAATTGGATTTTCTTCACCCGGTGCAGCATAGCTGGCGGATGGAATAGTGAGTGATTTGCCTTTGAATGCTATTATAATTTTACAGTTCATGACAAGTAAGCAGTTTTTCCATTAACTCCAGATGTTTACCGCTGTGGGCTTCACCATCGATAACAATAATGCTGTCGTTCATCCCAGTTGAATGGTCGGTGATAACAAATGTGGCTGGGTAGAAAGAACCTCCACTAAGCTGATCTAAAATGATCAATTAGGGCCATAATCCATCGTCCGATTGGCCAATCTTCGGCATGAGATTACAGGCGACGGTCGGTAGGTAGATTCTGGATGAGGACTTATTTAAGAAAACTATGAAGATCCACGCACATGTCAACGCTTGGCACAACAACTTGCCGACATTCCATTAACGGATACCACGTGACATATAGAACCGCTTGGAAAACGAAGAATGTACTCTACTGCCTTGCCTAATTGTTCCTTAGAAAAAAAATCCAGTGATGATGAATTGGTGGTTAGTGTTATGTTGCAGAGTTTGGTTGGTCTATGCACACACGGAAGCACAAGACAAGTATTAGCAGTGCACGATAGCACAGCCTGTGGTCTAGTAGGGCACGAACACACACACACAGATTGGAGACAAAAAGTTCGAGCCCAAGACCTGAAGCCCGTAGTCGCACAACGAATGGGACAGATCTGCTGCTCCCTTGAATGAGCAGCCACACGGAACTGCAAGCGGCGCGAAATACGAACAGCTAGCCCAGCCCGCTAGGGGAAGAGAGAAAGCGAGCACAGGGTACTGCCGCTCGTTTATTGGTGATCTACAAATACAAGTCAGAATTAAAGTGAGCTCTATCGTTTATATAGTTTTGTTGGGTGGCCTTGATCTTTGTATGGACTGTCCAATCTTTATGCAGGCATATAAAAGTATTCAACCGCGCAATATTTAAAATAACGTCAATTTCGAAATATTGAGAAAAGGACGGGTTCTTCTGGAAAATTAATAACAGAAATAAAATCTACGGCACCAAAAACCTTGGAGTGGTCATCGACCATAACAGTTAGGCAGGCATGTTAGCAGGTTGATCGTGACTCATCTCCTGCGCCATCGCGTTTGGAAGGTGTCTCATCTTGTGGCTGACAAAACCGATCCGCAACAAGCAATGCCAGAAAGTGGTCGACTTACTGGTATAAAATCATCAAGCGAGTTTGTCTGGCATACTAAAGCTAGTTCTTTTTACAAAAATGTGTCAACCTGTAAATACGGACAATAGTTTGTGATGAATCATGGCACCCTCAGTTACCTTTCTATTTGTCGAAGATTCCTATGTACCGTCGAAAACAACTACGTTCTGAGATTGTGATGTCGGAATCACTACGTCGCAAAATAGCAATCCTCAGGGGAGAACTCAACCACTGATTTTAACGGGACGTTCGTCAGTGCACTGACGAAGTCACCCAGCGCAGCGAACAAACAAATATCATATATATATGTGTATATATAGAAGCAGCGAGTAGTATCTGGATGCGCGAACAAAATTTGCCCGGGAGCGCACTATCTGTTTCGCGGTTATTGTCGCTCGTCAGGCATCCGTACTCGGTACTCTCTTATTCAAACATCCACATACTTGTACACTCCAAATTGGTAAGTCTCACCAGAATCAAATTTGTGGTGTCAGGGGTGTGCATGGAAGCTCTTCGTCGAAGAGTCCACAGAAGAACCACAACTGTGATTCGTTGATAATTCTTTTTCGGAGTGTACAATTATGTGGATGTTTGGACAACAGAGCATCGGGTGCGCATATCTGAAGAGCAACAATAACCGCAAAACCGGTCGTGCGCTCCCGGGTAAATTTTGTTCACTCATCCAGATACTACTTGCTGCTTCTCTATTTACATATGTATATTCTCGGACATTCCGCCCTCATTCCTAAGTTTGGTTCAGCCCAACTGACAAAGAATTATCAACGAATCACATTTGTGGTTCTTCTGTGGACTCTTCGACGAAGAGCTTCCATGCACACTCCTGATGCTACAGACTCGATTCTGGTGAGAGAATATATATATAAACTGATTCATTTACCCACTGATTCATTAGTTTCACGTAGTCCGGGGAGGACAAGGGTGATATTGTGTAAGACGTTTAAAATGCTACTCTAAACGAATCTTCTATTTGACTCGCATACCGCAATTCACTAAGCCCCATTAGTTAACATAACAGTAAAGACCTGAGCCAACAATCGGACGTCTATGTCGTGGTGCCGACGTAGTATCGATACGATAATACGCGAGATTGCAAAATCGCAACAGAGTCGCGCCGCTTGATTCAAAAGCGAGGAACTTGGAAAAGTGCAGCACAGCAGGGCACACTTCGATCTAGTGTATGAAAACCAAACGCAACCAAATGAACATCATAGAACAGATATCAAGCGCCAAAGCAGGTCTGAGAAACAACGAGATATTTTCCTGCCTCGTGGAAAACAATTTTACCTATCATCTGGCTGCCTGATTGGCCTTGATTTATATTTTCCGGGCAAACAAATGTCACGTGCTGCATACTAGAATCATTAGGTGTCCGGATTGTGGTCCTAAACGTATCCTATTTCGGATTCTGAAGCAGCGATCGACAAATTCCCCATATTCGATGGAATAGAAACGATTGGAGTCCGTAACCAGATCCGAGAACTGAATTGTATATATCGCAGTGCCGAAGCAGAATCAATACGACAATATATGAGAAAGCAAACCATGATAGACAGTTCCCGAGTGGTCGAAGCGATTCGAAAGCGAGGGCACTCAAAAAGTGCAGCATAAACGAAAGCATACCGAGCACGTGCGCGATAAACAGACGTAACCAAATAAATGTCGCGGAATAGATATCAAGCGTCAAACAAGGTTTTAGAGAAAATGATATCCGAAATTAATCGTTTTTCTCCGAAAGATCGATGTCACTGCAAATTGATTCTTCGGAAGTCTTGTTGAATATGAACAGATTAAGGTGATTGGGACGTGTTTTTTGCATGCCCGCAGAACAATTCCGTGATAATGTGAATTATTGACAGTTAACCGAATTCTCTCCAGGAATAAGCTTCAATAAACAGGCAGAATCTCTAACTAGTAGGGCAGAGTAACCGAGTATCAGGTATATTCGTAGTTCAACCAAAACACTGAACCACGCGTACAAAGTACGAGTGTCTGAATGATAAATCAGTTCAATTACAGTCAATACATCAACCCTTCCTTAAAAGAAGGCCCGAATTTTTATAGCCCATGTTCGGTTTTCCCCATCAGCATCTTCAGAAACAACATTAGTTGCTGAATATACTGCTGAAATTGGAACGAACTGACCAAATTCCTCGAGTTGTTTTGGTCAACATGACAACTTTGTATGGATATATCATCAGTTTTTAGGATGACGTACCTTCTTTCATCAAGTTCTCAAGTAAAGCATTACACAACGTCACTTCAGTGGATTCTAGTAAAACAGATTCGGCCTTGGCGGTCCACATTTGGAGAATTTGGGTAGACTGTCATGCGTAGTAGAGTGATGCGAAGTGGAATGTTGGGTTAAATAGTTAATGGAATTTTGAAAACCGTCAAGCATTGATGGCATTCTCCAACGTATTCAAAAGATTTCCCTCCTGCCCATTGGAACAAAGGTGTCTGAAAGAAGTAAGTGATTGAGTGCAACCAGTAGTCCTTTCTTCAGATAGATCATACGTTTTCAGTAAAGCGAGTCCCATTGTCCGCCATTTAAACTGGAGGCACACATTCCCTGCTAGATAACTGACCCGATGCACGCACAGTGAACTCAGCAGTTGAAGAAATGATAAAGGAAACTTTAGCCAAATTGAATATGGAACAGTAACCACCAAAACGCAGTATTTGCTCAGGTATGGACTGCAATAATCGGTGTGAACTTGTTGGCTAGATTCGTTAGGCATTGGCTACGGGGTCCACACTATGGGACTTGTACAGACAACCTCGACAGTCTTTTGCAATCGTGCATATATTTCATTATCCAAGCTAAGTCACCATCAAGTGAGCTTGACAAGTGATTTTACCTTCTCAATGGAATTCATTCGGTGACGGTGAATAAGAAGCGCGAGACAGAAAATCAACATGTGGAATGGTGGGCAGAGGTGTGCACAATTTCGCGGTTGAAGACACTAAGAGCAAAGTTGCCATTCTGGACCATTGCGGAAGCTCAAGACAAGCAACTTACTGGATTGAATACAAATTCCTGAGTCACATTATAAGAAGTAATCTGGAATTGTTTACAAAGCCAATCCCTGCATAGATGTTTGGCCGCGAATCAAACAACTAAAGCTTTGTGAAATGTTTGCTAATATCCAAGCTTTGCCCTAGTCAGCAAAAATTTGGTCAGCAATGGTCCACAATATTGCGTCCATAGTTGGGGCATGACTCGTTTACAGTTTGTTGAAAGGTGAGTAGCTTAAACATGCCAACCGAAATTGCATCCTTCCATTTGTCTGTTTTAACCAGTTGACATTCGACGAACAGGCGACATAAGTATCGTCTCCTCCAATAACCAGAGAACTTAGTCGAAGTCACTATTGCCAGTTTTCACCTAACCCTGGGATTAAGGGACTGGTGATTTCATTCGTGAGATCGACACATTGCTGACATCTGGTTGTCGATTCGCGTCTTCTCTATTCTATCGACTTTGAGACTTTGTCAATCACGACTTCAGGATCCGAAAGAAGATACGTTGTGGGTCGCATTCCGGATGTCTTCTAAAAATCTTTTGACTTTAACTTTCTTGTCACACGATCCGGGTCCCTGGAAGAATGCAACATTTCCATCTTGCTCCTTTCAAATGATAGTTGATATTTGTAGGACTTGAATTTTTGTTGTTCTGAAGTCAAAGGTTGATTGAAAATTTCATTGGTTAAGCTGGAATTCCATAGTATTCCCAATCTATGAAACCTTGCATGTTACACCATGGTTTGCGAGATCCGGTCAAGAGTACTTTGGATTCCCTGATTTCTAAAAGCTTTTTCGAGCTAGTCATCCAAATAAGCCACACCGATTGTTGTTTCCATCAAAGCTTTAGGTAAATCACTGAGAACTTGTGTGTGACTTTAAATCCGATGCTGCCTCAACAGGCGTGCCACCGAAGAACCGTAGGATGCACAACCTCCGTAAAAATGGATCCTCATTGTTTCCCTGCTAGATCTAAAGGAAGCCTACTCAGAGGTCCCGCGACACCCTAGTTGCTTTGAGGTAACTACTAGTAACACTACTTTTGGTTTGTATTTTTATGAAATTTCGCCATTTGAATTAAGCATTTCACTTGAAATTTTTCAGCCAGTAACAAATTCACTTATTCAAGGTCTGGCTAGTGTTGAGAGTTACCAAGAAGACAGTAGTTCATGGTTCCAGAAAATCAATCCATGATTAAAGACCACCTTTATTGCCGCAACGTTTTTGTGAACTGAATGTTGCCATTAATCCACCCAAGTATGTTTTCAGCTCCTGAATGGCATAGGTAGCTTTACGCCCAATTCTGATCGATTACATCTCCTGCTGGCTGTACAACATCCCACGAATTTTAATAAACTTCACACATGTTGGGAAGAAGGCCATGTCTCCCCCTAATCTTTTATGAGGGCTGTATCTTTGTTATTATCTTTTCCAAAAACTGTATCATTTTCTCACTTTTCCGCTAATTTCGATTTCATCTTTATTATTATCGCCATGCCCTCCATTGCTGCACTCTGATTGGTCAGTTTTATAACTTTCGCACTAATTCGCAAGGTCGGACGTCCGACCTGACCTAAGACTATATAAGTGGTGGTGACCCGAGCTCAGAGACATGTTCCTCCGTCTTACCGTCTCGGCCGTCGGGCTGTGTCAATACGCGTTACTTGTGGGGCTGTCTTCCGTTTTCAGCTAGTGGGAGACCTAGCGTGAACCGTACTCGTCGTTATACTGTGGTTCCAGTATCGTGGTAACCGTTGTGCGGTTACGGGTCAGTGTCACCCCTTGTGTAGTCAGCAGTATTGTGTTCCATTCGTGGTCGTGCTCACAGTCTCGGAGGGCTGAGACTTGTGTTGTGTCCGTTCTGTGCTCCCACTAAAGCATAGCAACACCCTGGTTGGTTTCACGACAGTATAGTACCGGAGTTATTCCAATTTTTACTCCAATAAATTAAATCCATATTGGGGCTTCCGTTAGTCTGCCTTGCATGAACAGAGGTTGCGTTTTATTTCGGACTATTTAAAATACAACATTCTCACTCTCCCTTTCGTCCTTAAAACCTTCGATCTTCATAATAGATGCCTCACTTACCGATATTGGTGCAGTCCTGAAACGGGATGGTTACCCAGTTGTCCGTGCTTCGCGCCGGCTTACTGCCGCTGAACAGGGATTTTGAAAACACAACGTGAAGATTTACCAGTTTAGTGATCGGTTTATTAACTTCACAAGTACATCTTCGGTTCCAAGTTCACAAGTGCAACTCATCGTGAAGCACTGCGCTTTATCTGCCATACAAGTCACTGGGTCGAACAACTGCGGCCACGGCGTAGCAGTGGTGCATCGCTCTTTCGGGTTATGATTATGACATTCAGCATCGCAGTGCCCATCAAATTCAGCATGTTGTCTTACCAAGTATGCTCAACCCCTGAATATTCGTACTTCTGACTGTTTCCTTGTCCAACCATTTGCCAGTTAGCCGTCAGGACTCAATTTGTAAATGTTGTGAGTGTTAACAATCACATACTGCATGCTATTTACCAAATCTATGACAAGTTATATCTAGGATTCCGAATAATGAAGCTTTGTTTGTGTCTGCCATTGGCGTAATCCTCTTTCTTGTTAGGATCTTTTGGTCGGAGATCGCTCGCGTCATTGCTACCGCTTCTTAATCTATCATTAACCGAGAACACCGCAACTGGCGTCGCAATCAGCACGCAGTAGATCGATGCACATTGAAGACACCTGATATTCGTAGAAATCGTTGAGACTGAGAAATACAAGGAAAGTTCTATGGTGCATTACAAACAAGGGCCTCAATACACCATCTGAGTTTCTTCATTTATTATCGTTTGTCGGAAAAGATGCTCACTTGCTTCAAAAATGTATATATTGTTTTAAGTCTGGCACTTTTTGATGCCCAAATTTGACTGCTCTCCGGTTTTGAACCAAGGGATTTTCTGCATGAAATATTGTTTCTACAAATTCTTTTGGCCAAATTTTGAGATATTTTTCTACGTATTTTTACTCTCTGATGCGTTTTCCAGTGCAGCTAAATACCACTATCCATCAAACATAAGATGACCAATAACCAGTCGTCGAGCATGTGCGCTTAAGGCGCTTGTGCGGAAGTTGTGGAAAGCGGAATCCGGTGCGATCGGTGTCTGTTTTGGCACCAACAAACGTGCTCTGGACAAGGAAAAGGTATTTTCAACAACACCGGACGAATAAATCTTTGAGCTGAATTAACGACCACCGTGTTGCGCTGGCAAACGAGTGTTTCCGAATGCTCCAGAACCGACCTGATGCTACCGTTACCAAGAATATACTCATAAATGAAAGACCAAAAAGCAACGTGGGCCTGAAACCATAAGCCCAGGTCTTGAAAGATGAGAAGAAATAGCTCAAAAGTGCAAATAAAAGCACAGTAAAACCAGTTGAACCGAATTTCGGTGCATAGCCTGCTGTTCCAAAGTGGAAGACTAAAGCAGTTGGACTCGGAGGCCCATCGTATGAGGGAGGCCGAGGGGTTTGGCAGTAACAGGAGGTTGACACCGCATAACTGCTCCTAACCGGGGGTTAAAGACGGCAAAGCCCAAAGGGAAAGAGACAGACGACATGTCAGGGACATTGCGGATGACTGGCCCGGTTCCAACAGCACCGATAATCACGTATCACCAATCGAACCTACCATGAGATTTGCGGGTGGGACAGCCAAGTCCCCTTCCGAGTATCTACTGGCAGAAACTCGCGGTGTCTCGAGCTGGTACGGCAACATAATAATTAAAAGGGCGCGTACGGGTCACGTCAGACACCCCGACATACCTGTAGACTAATGCCAAGCCTAGGCCTATCACCAACCATCGCGCAGCTGCTGAGACCGCGGCTGGAGTACACCGTGCCATTAGCCACAATTATTTTTCCGGTTAGGTCACCTTACCTTATCTAATGGCTAGGCGTAACGTCCCAGATTTCAATGACATTATACAACTTGGCCTTGGCATAACGTTTCGCTGTTCTGCGAAAGACTTGCTCGACGATTATATTGCGGTTGTTGATGCATAATCAAATAGTCTGAAAATAGCTCTCAAAATTAAAATCAAAAAATGTAAAATCCCTTCAGCCAATACGTCACCTCCAATATGCAACCAGCTGTGCACAGTGATGACAGTTTCTTGCTTCCCATAAAACCTCGTGAACTAGCTCACATCCTTCAAGGCCTGTCGTTTAATGCATTCTAGGCACATTGGACATCATTTTTGCTGCACAAATGTAAGTAAATACAGAAAAGCGCGTACAACTTTCATATAGTGTCTCTGGTAGTTTGTCTTTCAGAACGAAGGAGGCCAAGATAAAGAAGAAACTCGCTAAACTAAATGGCTTTCCGGTAGTCATTATGTCCCACGCTTCTGCAGCGAAGAGGGACTCAATATGTTGCAAAGTTTTGCATAACCATTTTATGGTCATTTGCCATTATAATCTTTGTCAAATTTATTGTCGGGCTTTGTTCCTTGATAGATCTACGTGAGAGTACCGCCGTGCGCTTTATGCGTGCCCTTCATCAGGGATGGTTCAACCACACTAACAGACGATCTCTCGAAAGGTAATAAACCATGATGATGTCCATCCTATCTCCTGAGACAAAACTTGTGACCGCCAAGCAGTCGACCCCCATTCGACGTAAAAGCAGTCTGGTCATTCCGTCTACAACCTTCTTGTGTGTAACTATGCTAGTTCAAAAAGCCCGAATGGTGCCTCACTTGCTTTATAAATGCTCCGGCTGGCAGCTTAGTGTCTGGAATTCTCCTCTATTTTCACTTACGAAACTTTGTTCGTAACCCTTAAAACAGGTTTTTTGCTCTTATGAAGCTTGCCGTCGTAACCAAATTTTTTCTACGCGAGGTGCGCAGCGAGATTTGAAACAGTCTGTCATTTTGCATCTCCGCTGCTAACTCCCCGGCTATTTTCCAGCGATAAATAAATAAATTTTCCATTGTATCTACAGCTATTGATTTAAGTAGCAAATCAATGACAGATAACGACGCCTATGATGAGGAGACCCCAAGGGTCCTAACATGTCCACCTCAGTTACCTGATTATAATGCAAAAGATTCTTCCCCCCAACTCACTGAAACTGTCACTCGATGACGACATCAATCCTAAACTAGTCGCATTGTTCTGATCCACAAGTACCACATATCTCCCTAATTTCCTTACTGCTGCTTGGCCATAAATTCTACCCATATCAAACCTTCAGCCTCAGAAGTGTGAATCTTTGAAGGCCTACACTTTAGAGGCTGACATATAGCACCCAATGCTGTCTAGTCAACTTTCGTCTTCGTAATTACTCCGTAAACTTTGTAACATCTCTCTATAATACCAGCCCTCTTTCGCCTAGTCAGTTTGCCAAAACATTCCACGTAAATTAATCAGATCTGTTTGTGGACAGCCTCCGACTACACCAACAGTTGACAGAAGCCAGCCTCGACGACACCTACAAAGGTGATGGCATACAGTCTCTGGTGTTATTCGAACGTAGGGAAAACAAACCATACTCGAACAGTTGCAAAAAATATATCGACAAATGAAATTGTGGCCAGGCGTAGAAAACACGGAAAGTTCTTACATGGGACCAGTCAATTCTCTGAAAAGAGGAAAGAGGAAGATGAACGCAGTTACTTATGCAAATCTATTACCCCAGCAACATGGAACTCAGCCTGTGAGAGAAGTGAGAAGCCCACACTATAATAACAAAAACTACTAGTAATAATAATACATATATCTCTCGAATTACGAAAGGCATGCCCAAGACAAAATCATTTGGCACAGGGATGGCAGAGAAAACTCATGGAGAAAGGCACTTACAATTGCTAAAGCAGTAGGGAGACTGCATAGCCGCGGGCGGTTGAAATCACCTAACTATCGAGGTCAAAAAGGCAATAATACCAGGCTAATACAGGGATATAATCGTTCGTCCTGAATAGTGGTAAACGTAAATAAACGTTTGTTTGAATCTTTTAGTGAGCAATAGTCTGTCGCAGAAATTGTAAAACTCGCCCTCAGAGGCGGAAGTCAAGAACCGGCCGAGATGTGCTTTCACAAGTGTGAAGGCAAAATAGATAAATCTGCTTGAAAACAGAGGATATAACGGAATCAACCCAAGAACTGATGTTATGAAGGGCGAAAATACGAATAAAAAGATTTGTCTACGGAACTAAGTTAACGACAGAAAAAAATGCGAGTGAGGACCCTAGAATGCTTCAGAGTGGTGGCGGTGAGGAAAAATGAATGAACTTAAAAAGAAACCTATTGGGGTACAACCCATGAAAATTTACAGTGAATGGAACGAATTACTACCCGGAGAGGTTCGAGACGGAAATGGACGAAGCCTGAATACCGTGTGATCGGAATAGGCTGCACTATGATTCCCTAAAATTTTGATAATGAGTCCTAACTTGTGGGTGTATTTACTGTTATGAGTCCCTTGATAGGCAGTGACAAGCTAATTGGAAGCACGGGTATCATACTCACTGAAAGGTTGGAGACTCTGCCATAAAGAGCACGATGGTGAGCACACGAAAAATATCTCCTATAAAGTTTGCGCTTGTGACAACCTGGATCACCTGCCAAGTCTCTGAAAGTACACCTTGGCTTTGCTACCATTTGGGAGGCTCACTTATGCTACCAGCATGGAAGTTTGTTTGAAGGCATAAGCCAAGTGCCCAAGGTCCTACGGAAGTCAAGGTCGGCAGGACGATTATTGACAGTGTTTTGTGTGAGGACGACGGGATGGCGTCGACGGTTGAATTTTAATTGAAATCCAAGCACGGCGTAACAAACGATCCGGGGAGGGTCTGACAGGCAAAATTATGCCAAACCAATGGTGAGACTAGACAGTCTGAAATGAAAAATAGTGAAGGCAGTCTGGAAGGTATTCCAACCGGGGGGCTGTAGTAAATGACAAAAGAAAACGAATAAAATGGTCAATAAGTTTGGGATCGCATGGGAAAGCAGGGGACACATCCATGGCAAAACAACTCCGATTTGGAAGCGTTGGACAGAGTGCTGTGCCAAGGGTAGATCTATCCCTAAAGTAGTTCGAACTGTTTCAATTACTCACTTGGTAGCAAGGGTTAATCTTAAGTATTGCCCAGGTTATATGAGTATATGTGCAGTGGTTGTGAGCGTAAAGGATAATTAAGAATTGAGAGTGGGTTGGAGCTTAGGCCTTAGATGACCTAGTGAGGGTGAGCGGATCAGGAGGCAGAATTCCCATCTAGCCTCCGGAGGCTAGTGGAAAACATGGAGACTAAAAGAGAGAAGTCCGAAGGGTTGCAGCGAAGGGGAGTGGATTAGGGAGAAAAAAGTAAAACTGATCCATCAGCCGGAAAGTATTAGGAGAAGGAGAAGCGGAGACAGCGTTTCAGCGTGCGATTTAGCATAATAAAGGGAAGGTTGGACGGCTCCGTCGCGAGTACGGTTTATGGAAAACAGAATGGATGGGGAATCACGTCAGAATACTTACCGTCTGCTGGTTTAGAGTAGGCTATATTTGTGGAACGTTGGCATTTTTAATTTTGGCCGCATGACAGCAGATGTGCAAATGAGAAAAAACTGGCTGGGTTGGAGCCTAGTCACATGATTGACGTCGCAGTGGATATGAACATACTTGCCCGGTGTGCACATAGAAGGGCGTGGTGAATGGGGCCATGGATACATGGGGAGAGACTATTGCGCTAGTAATTTACTCAGACTACAGCGTACGAACCAGTGGCACAGGCAAACACGGGCAGTATAGGGTTTTCCCCTTTGCAGGATCGCGTCTAGGCTGATGGGAAGCAAACCTACTTTTGAAGGTTGCCCAGTTCTTTCAAATCCCGCTTGTTATTTGTAAATAATCTTTTTCTAACAGAAGAGTGCCTGAGCCCAAATTGGAGCAATCCCTACCAGTGTCCGCATCGATTGTCATCATCCTCCGGTTGCGCTTAGTTCGAAAAACCCGTCGCCAGGCTTGTTGCGTTACCATTTTCGGTCGATATACACACAAGCACTGAAGCACAAGACGTATGCATTGACGTCACACGATAGCACAGGAGCACAGCAGGACAGGTTTGTATTCAATCAGTACCCTAGGCCCCAGGCATAGGCTCTTTCTATTGGAGTGTAAGGGTCGTGCAAGTTCAACAAATTTTTACGGTTGTTGTCTTCCTAATTTCGTTTTTAAAGAAAACGGCGGCAAAAGAAATCATTCTTATTTGTTGAGGTAGTTTATTTTATAGGGAAGAATATTCGGTGGTAAATAAGTTTTTCCTAAGTGCTATCCTCGACAAGGGAACTAACATCAAGAACTCAGCTCGACGCAAGCCACAGGGAAGTTATTTCTTACTTGGGACGCGGAGAAGCATACACTTTTTCAATAACCTTGTGATTAAAGGAGAGGTTGGTGTGAACTCGACAAAGCGATAAGAGATCCAGGTGTAGTTTTATGCTACTTTCCATGTAGTTTAGCGAGGAAGAGTAGCCCAGAATTCGTTTTGCAAATGTTCGTTGAACATTCTCAATCTCCAGTCTGTCACTCTGGCGCGTGTTGGAGAGCGCAATGGAGCAGCAATCCAGGGCAGTTCTTACGTGCGTTTTATACATTAACAACTTGCTTTTCTGGTTTCTAGAAGTTCTGTGCAGAAACCCAAGTAGTTTCCTAGCTTTGACAACTTGTTTCCGGGTGTGTTATGGGAAGTTAAATGTGCTGCAATAATTCAAACCCAGGTCTCTGACTCTGTGAGCAGAAGGAATGACTGCTTGGTTAATTTCGGATTCCTGTAGGAATGTGGCATTTGTAAGAAAATGCTGTCTCCTTGGCGGATGGGTTTTCTTGTCATAGTGACCACCTGGAGAGGCGCACATTTATACAGGAACTTCTCTGGTTTCTTTCCAAAACCGGACTACAAAAATTGTAGAACAACCGCCTCTCACCCGCAGGCTAATTGCTTATTGAAATGATTTTATCGGCAGCTAAGAGACGTTCTTCAAACCGAGAACAACCAGTCTTGGAACTGAATACGAATGGCAGCTATTTTAACCTTTCTGAGCTAAATCAGAGAAGTAACACAAACCACACCAAACGAGTTTGGTTGCCTCTATGCTTTGCCCTTCTAGAGGGCTGGTGGCTTGGTCAGTTTCTGCACACTTTAGTTACAGTGGCTGCAAAGCGCCCTGCACAACACATGCAAAACTCCGTGCCTGCCCAAGCGCGATCAGTAATCCTCAGGTACATCCCAGCCGCGTCAAATAACTGAACCCACTTTTTCGTTCCCGATGACGATGTTCGATCACAGTTGCACCTTCAGTGCGCTAACCCGCCTCTTGTGATAGTACGCGTTCCTAAACGTTTGTCTAATGTTTTCGGTCGACAAGGCAATGTACACCGATTGCATCAAACCTGCCACAGTAGAATGTGATTTGATAGGCGAACTCTCCACTAACTAGGGATGCATCAGCCGCTACCAAAGACGCTAATAAAGCACAGTGATGGAAAGGAAGTCACAAAGCTAACCATATCACCGAAAGTGGAAAGTATGCGAAGCGGCCCTTGAGGCCGCAGGGTAAAATACCCATTCCGTTTGTTCCAATTCTGCCGTTAACTTCACATTAGGTTATTGAAAAGTTCTCTTCATTTTTAAGTGCCGATGTGCACGTGACTGGTTAAATCAACAGAAATTTTGCAGTAATAACCTTGTCTTCCACAGGCTGAATCGACGGAGGTGGCGCCGAACTCTGTTTGGGTGCCGCCAATGAAACGGCCATCCACGGATGGACCAAAGTTTTTGCCTTAACTCATTTTAAATGAATCCCAGGACCCACCAGCAACACCAACTCCTACACCAGCATCGCCACTGCCACTGCCGACATCATCAACACACCAGGGGACAAAGGATACCCAAAATCAGACATCAGTGTTCAGCATAGTCTGGTGCACATACCTGTCTGGAGTGCAAAACCCGTGGGTGTGAGCAAGGTCATATCTGCCTTTCTGACCGATGCAAATCCAGAAGGTAGCTCAGCTGCAGCAGTGGGGGCCGCTGATACACCGGCGGTTCACACCTCCAGCATTCGATTCTAAAAGATGCTTTCGGATTTAGTATCCGTGCACGGCCGTTTTCCACACACGGTCAGCCCCACCCACTAGCACTGTTGTGGTAGTTCATAAGTTCACGTGCACCACTTTGTACTGGCTTCCTCTTGCTCCTTCCCAAAATACTGTTGCGAGAATCATACAAAACGGACTCACGAATGGACAGCATTTTTATTCGCATCTGATATAAACTGACGTTCACAATACATATTAACACCCGAAAATAGCTGAGGACCGACAGTTTTCATCAGCCTCTATTTAGGTCTGTGGAATATGGCAGTAGACCGATGCTCCTGGTAACAGTTCTTCACACGAGTCCACCAGACATTGACTCATTTGACTCCGGTTCTCCTTCTTTTCCAAAGCCACCTTCATGTCTGGACCAGGCTGGAAGTTATGAACTGAAAATTGCTCGGAACAAACCTCATGTATTAGTATTACGATCGCAAAATTCCTATCCATTGTCACCGCCTTCCTTTCTTAAAAGACTGTTTTTTCAGAATTTTCGAGTTTTAGACTGCTTTTTTCGATATCCAATTTGGTTTTCGCTCATCTCCATTCCGTTTTCGCGTCCATATTGATCTTTAACATATAACTCTCTTGATTATCGAGCATCCCGGCCAACAGGCGGCGACAGCCATTGCCCTCCAGCCATATTTTGCGCCCGCGGTACGCACCTTGCTGCACTCAAACATAGTATCACTCGCAGTGCAGGACTGGTAATCAGCCATTATCTAGCTTTGATTCAAAACTCGAAACCCCGTGCTAAGGAAATCACATTGCCTGTTTTGATTATGTGAGCGAACCCACATTGCATTTTATGTTTGATTTCTGTTTTCCGCGTCTGCACTGCCTTTCTTGCCCAGTTTTGATCTTGCCTTGCGCATGACTCTCGTATGTCGAGAAAAATACGAAAACAAACAAACCTTTCAAGTTACTTAAGGTCGCTTTCACTCCCTGTCCCGTCGATTTACTTTGTTGGTATTTCCTGTGCATCAACTATGTAAAAACTTGATCTTGCCTCGTGCATGCATTTCGCAAATCCGAAAATGTACATTAATATCATTTTTATTCCAAATGAAGAAGTAGAAGGAAACATTCTAGGTTTCATCCGATGTAACGTCTTGGAAACGCGATGGATTCCAGAGCAAATGCTATATGGCACAAAGATCCCTTATGCTGGGATGGGCAGTATTCGCTCCGATCAAGCACGCGGCCTGCGAGACTAGGCTGGTCAACCATTGTTTGCGATTGCCTAGCCAACGTGGAGCAGACACACAAAGCTTCCGTTTTCCAACACCCACTGCTTGATTCTATCCCTGACACCATTTGGTTTCTGATAAGACTATCCGAACTCGCAATTCACATAGGATGTGTATACCGACCACCAAACTCGTATGGTTCTCAAATGTTTCTCATCTCGCCCAAGCCTTCTTTTATCTTTCTGGTCTTCCCTCCATCCGTAAGATAATTACAAGTGACTTCATGCCCCTAAATTTTGTTGGTCCTATTCATCCGCTCCGCCTACCCTGCTCAACTTTGTTTCTGAAACGCATGTTGAAGGATGGACTCAGCGTGTGACTACGCCCACAAGGTTCCATAATAATAAAGACCTAGTTTTTGCTCATAGCACACCTAATGTTAAGGTTTCAGTGCTAAAACCCCTCCATGGGAGTGACCAAAAGATGGCTACCGGTAGTTTCCCTCTCCTTAACAAACCTTTCTTACCCATGTGTACCCACCATGCTGTCTCGTCCTATAAGTTGACTCGTTGGAACGAAATCCCTGAAACTCTGCGAACTCTTGATTTGTCCAGCTTTTTTTATCGCCTGACCCGCAGAGTGTGGCAAGCGACCTTTGCAAAAACCTCTTTTTACTATTAATCGTCGATGCGCTCCTGTCACTCAACATGAACCCAAGAAGCCTAATTGGGTTTTCCAGCTCCAGACAAAACTTTTGACTGCTTCAAAAATCTTCCGGTCTTTATCGCAAGCTAACCGCTTGCTGTTCAGAAGACTTTCCTTAGCTTTACAGCTCGCTCGCATCCCAAATCATCAGCTGTTGAGAACTTCATTATATTTAATAGCTTACGCATAGGGTAGACAACGCAGAAGCATTCAACACATATTTCTCCTCTACTCTTAATAAATACAATCGAACACTCTGGAATCCACCACATGCTAACGTCGGTTAGGTTATCCTCAATTTCATTCGAAGTTGGTGGCATCATGAGGGTGATGAATTACGCCAGGTCATCCAACAGGCCGGGATCTGATGAGATCCCACTAGCCCCATTTCGCACCGCCGGTCCAGATCTCCCAGTGCTCCTTTGAAATCTGGTCTTGGTTACCATGTCCGGCACTACTATTCCGTCGCAGTGGAAAACATCCATTATTGTTCCACATCACAAAAAGGGTTCCGTGCATGAACCGGAAAACTTTTGCCCCATTAACCACACTCCGATTCTATCCAGGCTTATGGAAAAGATTGTTAAAGAACAACTGGTTAATTTCCTTACTACTCACAACCTTATCAACCCCTCCCAACACGGCTTCCTGAGGTGCCGATTCTGTCTCACCTGTCAGTTTGATTTCTTGAACTTGGTCACCCAAAGTGCTGATTCCCACCGGTCGATGCCCATAATCTTTTCCTACTCATGACTTCTGGCCAAAATTAGAACTTATGAAATAAGAGGTCCCCTCTAATTTTGCTGTCATCCCAACTGTCCGATCGCTTTCCAGTAGTCAATATGAACGGTTGGTCATCACAACCCTGTTCCGTTACCAGTGGGATCATTCAGGGGAGCGTCCTAGGTCCTCTGCTTTACCTGCTTTATATTAATGATATCTTTAAAGTTATTCGTCATGGCACACCATTCCTCTTTGCTGATGACAGTAAAATAGTCTACTCTTTTGAGGCTGCTTCATTTAGCTCCACTCTTGCACTTATCAATGAAGACCTAGAGTCTCTTGATAACCGGTGTTCCAAGTGGCTTATGAAGTTCCCTGCTGTAAAAAGCTCTCTGACAACATACAAATGCCGTGTTTCTCCGGGCGCTGTCTCCATAAACGGCATGCCAATCCTTGGATCACACACAGGTAAGGACTTAGGGTTGCAATACTCCTGCTCTTTCAACTTCCGCGAGCAGGCCCACTATCAAACCGCTATAGCTAAGGGAACGGCCACAGTGATCATAAGGGCATTCCGCACCAAAGACTGCAGAATTATCACCTTTAAATCAAATGCTAGGCCCCATCTCGAGTACTGCCCGATTATCTTTACGCATATGCGTAAAGTCGATCGAATCGCAATCGAGAATGTGCAGCGTGCATTCACTAGGAATCTCTTAGGTCCCTCATTTAGCTTAAACTACAGGGCCAGATGCGAGCTGCTTGGACTTGAACCATTGTGGCTTCGTCGAGTCAAATTAAACCTTACATTTCTCTTTAATCTTGCCATAATAATGTCCACTCTACTACAAACGTCACACGCGACGACGATCGTCCCCCATATCCACTTCGTAGTAGATACTACTCGTTAAGAATACCCCTGACTCGACTATCGATCAGGGCTAAATTCTTCACAGTTGCCTACTCTAAATTGTAGAACAAACTCCCTAGTTTTTTGCGGTCGTGCCCAAACTTAGCCCAGTTCAAAGCCCATCTGGCGAAGTTACGGGATGTCCAGTTCTTAATTAACCTGACACGAGCTAACATTGGACTAGACGAGGCCTACGAACATGAGATAGAATTTTAGTTCGTGACCGATTCTTTGCTGAGATCACCATCAGGGATTCGGCTTCACCTCTAACTTCTTCACTTTATCACACGTCCCCACTAAGGCACTTTTTGACCTCCCTTGTATTGATGCACCCTTTTAACCAATGGCTTGAGCAACTAACTCTCGAAATTCTCCCAATGTAGGCGGACGAAAATGTCAACGTAAATTTTGTTGGATCATGCTCTCGTCACGCCCTGTGATTTTAAACACCAGCCTGTGTACTCCTTGCTCTTTATGCCATCTTACCCTCTTTGCTGGCTTGCCATAGCTAAATAGATCGTTCTTGGCAGCCCCAAACATTCAACTACGCCTTAAACTGCTAACATAGCCCACTTTAGTTACCACATTCTGCGGAATAGATGGACTATGATGTAGGTATGTTGTCGCGATCCAATAATCAAATTAACCCCAAGCTGACACCCAAGCCAGAATACTCCTCTCTTTTGCGTTTCAGATCTCGCATCCGCAGCAGACGCACTGCTAACGCTTTCGTCCTCGTAATGGCGAGTCCAAATCTGTTACCCTTTCATTCCTGTTAGGAACCTGTTAGCTAGAACTGGCGCTCAAGTTCTGGCCCTGTCGACGGTAACTACGCTGATTATGGCCCTGGATATCTCAACTCGCATTTCTGCGATCGAGCAAAACCGCGATTGCTGCTGTCTTCGGAACGGCTTGCGCACCGCATATTCCCCACCCGTACTGCTGAATAACAATAAATGCTGCGACAACAAAAATGACAGCATAAAATCCATTCTTGGCTAGCGTATTTAAGGATTGTTAATACACAATTTCTCTTATCTGACGCGCATCTTGGTACAGCTTACCGCCATCCGTATAAAGATATTATCAATATCCTTGGAGTTTCGTATCCAAAGATTCACAAATTTCCTCCAGATACTTTGAGGCAATCATTCTCCGCTCTCAGCATTTTTTGGCCGTTTGTTGTCAGCCACGTGTCTTATTCAATTTCCCTGACCTACCGCCTGTTTTTCACCACTTTCATCCAATCACCGCATTACCACTGCTTGTCGTCTCTTCAGCTTAACGTTTCCGTCCATTACGTAACGCTCCCGACGTTTGGTGTCACTAGTCATATATCAATATCCACCGTCGGGCTCCGTCCATGTTGTGCGCCAGCAATAATCACATTTAGTGCACTTAAACACGAGATGACTCGTAGTCCGTTGCTTGCAAACAGTCCCAGGAATCTATTTCTCGGTCTTAAAAATTGATTTTTCTACTTTTTGCTTTTCACTGGCATACTTGTAATTCCCATATTGCTTTGCAGCATCTCATTTCACCTTCCAGTGAGCTTCTGCAATAATTCATTATTGCTCTCACCATCTTATCCCATTCCACTTTTATCATCTACATTTCTTGTGCATTATCCTTGTAAAAATTTGATCTTGCCATGCGCGTGCCTCTGGCAAATCGAGAAATATGCAGTATTATTAAATACAATCATTATTCTTGGGAATCCCATATTCGAAACTTCATAAATTTCCTCCAGATAGTTTGAGACCATGTTGACAGTCTTCCTCCGCCCTCAGCATTTTTTGGCCATTTTTTGTCAAACACGTGTCCTATTCATTTTGCCTGACATCCCACCTGGTTTTCACCACTTTCATCCAATTACCGTACTACCACTGCTTGTCATCTCCTCAGCTCAACGGTTCCGTACATTACGTAACGCTACTGACGCCGAAGGGCTCGGAGAGTTTTGGTTAATTGATGATAACTGAAGGTCTATGTATAAATCCCTCGCGAAGCTTCGCCACGGAGGCCTTGACCCAATAACCAGATGGAACGGATATATAACCATGAAGCATATCTCTGGGCTGATAGCTGTTATGTTTTTAACTTGGCAACAGGGTGACATGTGGATGAAAGGTGTCTAAAAGTGCCATTTAGACCTTCTGTGGGGACTTTCAAAGTAGAAGTTGTTAGCGAGGAGGATGTGGTGAGCTAACCTATACAGTCAAAGGAGGCTTAGTCTACTTTGAGATTGAAATTTTCTTTGGAATTCCCATGTGCTAATCTTTCCGTCGTTGCCATTCATTTGATGAAGAAGCGGAGTCACTGGATCCTCACGTATATCACGAAAGAGAAGACGCTCTCAGATTTGGATGTCAAGTTTTGCGCATGTATCCGGGAGAACTCTAGAAGTTCGGTTGGTTACTTCTGTCTTGTGCCAACTGAAATGAACCGAACTGAAGTTTCCATAGTTCAAGGTTATCGGATGTTGTTTACGCGCGATACTCAGTGGACCCCAATATTAGGTTTCATGACTGTCCCACTATTAAGAAATATCTTTCTCCTTCTATCTCGAGGTGCAATGAGTGACTAGAAATTCAGACGGTTGCTTAAAAGATTCGAGAATTTTCGATTCGGGTCTCTTCTATAGCGCGTTATTACATTATGTCCGTTCTTATTGGTTTTCTCTTTTGAGCGCTCCTTAATACCGGTTTTAGAGTCCACCCATTCGGTGCCTGAGCAAAATCCAAAAGCCCATTCAAAAGTAGTCGATGGAAAAGTTTTCTGTAGTCCCCGAAACCGCCTTTACTATAGAGCCTATTTATCGCTATATTAGGACTTTTTCTTGACTAGTGGTTTATCTTACTCCACAATTGTGGAAGGCTATGTGGATATAAACTAAGATGATAATTCTCCTTTAGCAAAGTAGATACCTTTTCTCATGAGGCCAAAGAACATACAGTGCTTGCGTCCCGTTACTGCATAATATCCTACTGACAAATTTTCATATTACTTGGGTCTGTCTTGCATCTTCGCACGTTTCAAATCGCTAAAAACGGAATTGTTTCCTTCTTAATTCCATCTGCCAACTCCCTGGCCAACGCAGTAGTCCTTATCGTCATCTGTTGCCCCTTGTTTGAATCCAAATGGAGAACCTCAACAACGGTTATTGTCCGCTCAGTGCCTGCTGATTTTACAACAAATCTGTGGCGAGCGGATTGATAACAATTTGTGCCAAGGTGCCTTTTTTCTTCCTTTTAAGCCAGCCAAGTTCGTTTTTACCAGTCTACCCACACCCTCCTATCGACCATTCAAAATATTTCATTCATCCCATCGTTTTGAAGAAACGCCTAGAGGAGGAATCATTTCGTATTCTCTCCATAGATTACTTTACACGTCATAACCCCAAAAACGTTCCTCTTTATCCAACGGCGGTGGAAGCAATATAGTACAACGAGGCATCTCGTGTTATTGTAGTACCGCTTATAAGTGAGGAACAACGTTACATCGCTCCTGTGGTTCTGAGCAACTGACAGCCTCTCTCCAGTTAATTGCCTCAAATATAGTGGATGAAATAGTTTGTCAACATCTTTTCTACAATGCATCTCAGCTTTAACTGTAGTGCCGATCGTCTTAACACGAACCTCGTAGTACGTTTGTCTGCCCTTAACCTTTGTGACTACTTGTGCGTCACTCTTACTCGGCTCCGTACGATTGCAGTACTGGCCACCCTGACACGTGACCGGTATGAAAAAAGGACAATCGGAAGTGGTAGCAGTTTGAGTATATTTTGACAGGAGCGAACGGGCGGAGCGTGTGTGAGCAACGCACAAGTGGCGACCGCGCTTGGCAATCAACGTTCGGGTAAACAAGATATCCGGAGGAATAAACCCATCTTCCGCTCGGAAAACGGGGCCGTTTTAAGCAATTTTAAATTGAGGCCATATTCTTGATAGAAGCAATATATTGGTGAGTAATGGCCATACAAAATTTATCCATTCTTATTGTCATTCAGATATGCGGTTTCATAGCAGCGCATTTCCTCCTCAGCAAAATAAAACTTTAGGTGTTATGATGTTCTGGGAATGACATTATGCTTACTTCGCTGGTGCACTTCCTTTTATGATTCTCCATGATGTCGTATATCCACCCATGGGCCGCATTACTGCACGATGCATGATGTTTTCTGTAGCGGCTACACATTAGCGCTTGTGACCTCCTAAATGCGTAATTCCCGCCCCCCCCCCCCCCCCCAGCCGAGTTGATGAATAAGGCATTCACGGTTATCCGGGACATGGCGGTGTGAACGAAGCCGTCTACACCTTTGGTTCTCGTGGTTGCAGAAATCTGTTCCTGTCTAAATAAATAGTTATAAATTAAGTAAATAGTCAACATTAACTTACCAGTTCCGCCCGAACATGTGGAATTGAAATCCCTGAGTTCATCTTTTGCAGTTGTTCCAGTGAAGTCACCAGAAACGTGTGGCTTTCGGAAGGTTTAACATAAATCGGATGAGAACTGTGATTCAGCCATCTTTCTTTTTTCTGCTGCTGTATTCCTGCTCGGATTTCTTCCGTGAGACGCTTAATGCTGTTCTGATTTGTTTGAATCATTTTCATGGTTCTATGGCATAGACTGATTACTTGCAGCAGGTGATCTTACGTAACTTCCGTGTTATTTGTTTGCAAACCCTCTTGCCCTAAAATTGGCAAAAAATCAGTGTGACTAATACCTACTTCGAGGATGACTCGTTAGGCCTGATACAACAAAGTGACTGGAAGCTACCTTTTGCTCTGTTGACGCATGTGACAGTTTTGGCTTACATTTACTTGGAAAGTTTGTTGACACAACGAACCTAAAAAACATCAAGCGTGATCTAATTTCTGTTAAACTCAATGATTTATGTGTGAGCTTCTCGCTGCTGCTTCACTGACTAGAATGAGTTTTCGGAGCAGCAGTTTCAGAGGTTTGATTTAACAATCGCACTTCGACAGTAAGTTTACACAGTACGACATGCTATACTGCGTGTTTACCATAACGGGGCAGGAATGATGTTGGATGCCAAGGCAGCCTCAAGAGTGTAATAGGTTCCCAAAAGTTCCTCTGGGTTTCGTAATCCGTGATGTGACCTCCTCTTTAAAATCTCCGCTAAGTGTAATCAGGCCCTCGAGGTACTTGAAGCTGCTGACCACCTCAAGCCGATCACCACAAAATATGGGTGTTGGCAAAGGCCCCTGCCAGTCTCGAACAAGTACCTTCCATTTTAAAGATGCATCGTCAATCAGCAAGGCCATATCATTGGCACGACCTAAGTCAAAAAGTTTTGTTCCCTTAGAAGATTTCAACTCCACCGTCCAAAATACCAGATAGGGCGTTCCTTAGAACGTCATCTATAGCCAAACTGAACAGAAATAGAGATAAAAGGAGCAGCCTTGCCCTACTCCGCTGGAGACGACGAAGGGTGGCAAAAGTTGGCTATAATCCCTAACTCGACCTGAGTGTGGCTGGTACAAATCTTTGAGGACCGGCACACTCTACTCAGGTAATCCATTTCTCTACAGTGCCATGTTGCAGACATCAAAAGACTCAAATGCTATGTGAATGTCCAGTAACACGATGACCGTTGGTGTTTGAGAAGTGAAATGGTGCTCTATAATCTACCGCAGGGTTTAGATTTGATAGACGCATCCAAGATCAGCACCAAACTCAGCCGGTTCCTCGCGGGTTTGCCCTTCACGCGTGTTGTACTAACTGCGAAGAATGACGGAGACAAACAACTTTGATACTGTCGAGATTGGGCTAATATCCTATGGTCAGCTTAGTCATTGCTCAACAATTTATCCAGATAAGACCATTGTGACAAATAAAGCAGAGGACTTCGAAATATTAGATATTCAAGTTGATTATCTGAGTGAGTTTGTTCAACTTCGCCAGTATATTGATGAATTGATGCTGTCTCGTTATCGCACAATATTGCATGGGTGTTTATCCCCAAACACATTATAGCAGCTTTCTTGCCCTCACTAACAAACATACTAAATAGCCCTGATAACACATTTCAGCATCGGGTTTGTCTAGCACGACGGATTACACCGATTTGATAAAAACGCTCATTGTGTGCTGGATAGGGCAAGCATTTCTCCGTCTTTTACAGTCTGTTTGCACGAGTGTGCTTCAGTGTCCACACGATAGCGTCCCACTGTCGTTAAATGTCTCCTCAAAATCCTTTTAGTTACTTATAACATTACTTTGCAAACTTTCACAATCTCCATTAACTGGTTGCAGTCACAGGTCCGATTGCCTTTGTGAATAATTTAAAATTGTCCGTGTATGATTCGTCACCGTTACAATGATTTATCAATAAAATGGAAATATAATCTCGGCTTACGATGTTTACGAGGCCTTTTTATGCGTGTAACAAGTGACAAAAGTATTCATTTTGGTAGTCAGATGTAGCACTGCAGTATATGGCGAGTCTTAAATGGATGCAGTTGTATCTTGAAGCTTTCGTTTGAACAAATCGGTTTGCAAGAAACCTTTTCGTTGTTGCTTCTTTAGCCGAAATAGCACAATTTAATATTACTTAAACCAACAGCCACATATCGTTAACAGATCAGCATAATGCCATAGTTACTATAGCATTATAGTTGTTGTCACAAAGGCAAAGTAAGACTTATAGAAGTATAAGTTAACGACTAAGCATACCAGCTACCGCTTCTATAGTGCGGCGATAACTGTCGGCAAATATTACGCCGCTTCCATGATCACTCCTAGCAGCCTAGATGCAACTTCACTCTTGGCGTGTTCAATAATCCGGTTTCGAGAGCTCGTGGTCAGGCAGGCGTTGGGATTTATTTGATAATAAGAGTAGAGTGTGCACTGTTGGACTTGGGCTCCAGTCAACAGCCGTTTATCTGCACTTCAGTGAGATATTTCTGTACCCATCAATAGCAATAGACTGAAGCGGCTGTTTATCGCATTTGTTTTTTTGCCCACTGATTGCAGCTCCCCTGAGGTTAAATACGAATTCTAATGGTAGTTAACTCGGTTACTTTGAGGTGTACGTTCAAGGAACGTTGTGGTCGTTGCTGGTGATTTTGGCGCCCACCTTGGATACTTATGGGATACGGAACGGCTCATCGGAAGCCGATGTTTTATCCCACCCGACCGGACTGACAGCGGAGATCATCTCATCCATGTTTGTTCCAACTACAGGATGTTCCTGTCAAACATCAATTTTTGTCGCCCGGCGCCATTCTCCGCCGGCCTAGAGCTTCTATTAGTCAGTGAAATACGACTGAAGTGGGATGAGCCTGCTTTAACAACCCCTCCCATGAAGCCCTTCGATGAGCCGTGTGGCGTAAAACTGCGCTTTCCAGTTTGCCCGTTCTACTTAGTGCGTAGAGAAACAACGGACCCGCCGCATTCAAGGCTAGGACAAACGTGAAAATCACACAAATTTCTCGTTGGCCTAATAGATAATTATGCAAAATACCGCCTAATACCATCCAGCATGCTCACTGCAGCAGCACAAGCACCGTCTTTCTGTCCGTGAGTCTTCGTTGAGGCAGAAATCACGACACCGTTTCCGACGGCAAAGATTGCGGGCAAGCTACACGTGATAGTGTATGTATTAGAGTGCAAAAATCCCGTGCAGCTTAGCATGGAACTAGAAAACAAATACAACGCTCAATATACTGCAGTATAGTTTTGTTATACACATTAAAACTTGCACAATACTAACACATGCAGAATTCTGTTCTAGATGTCTGTATGTTTTCTTCGGCATGGAATGTAATCTTTAAAATGTTCACACTACGAGGTCTTCAGAGGAGGTTAGTCCTTCTGGGACTAAATTTGGTTCTGACAGACATTCTTTAGCTAAACTGGTGGTGCTAGTGGGTGAAACAACGCTAAGAATATCTTCAGACTGACCTGACGCATTGATATATATCTGATCTATATGTCTTCTGTGGCTTGTAAAAACTTGACAGTCAAGTATTGTGACCATTCGGCTGCCACTGAGTAGCACCACGAAGGCCATTTTCCTTAAAAAAGCTAACAGTATCGGGAGAAATACACGACAAACTGGAACTTAAATACCGTGACTTCGATAATTAAGCTGAAATTTTACCCTCAACACAATGGTTAGCATTACCGCATTGCAACAAGAAGTTCTCAACAGCACGATCACATTACACAAATAAACAAAGATAAACAGTATGAATAGCACTTTCACATTGGACACAAGATTTTTCGCTAGTCCATTAGATTGGGGATGATGGAGCGCACTGTATAAATGACGACGACCAGACCCTTCCAGCCAATCATTGAGAGATTAGCAGCAAAATGCGTGTCGTTATCAGTAATACATACAAGGGGCACACCTCTAATGAATTTTTTGACCAAAGCATTTTTTGTGAACATAAATGTAAGCGAATTTGTCCAACACACTTCTGACCACCATAAAAAACATCGGCAACCACCGATGTATAGTTTTTATCCAAGAATGGACCGCAGTAATCCGTATGTGCGCACTCCCAAGACTAACAAGAAACCGGTCACGGAACCCACTTAGTAGGCTTTATATGTTGTTTGTGCAAGTACTTGTTGCATTTCTTGGCAGTTATAATATTGTCTTCGTTCAGTTTTGGTCACCAAAGGGTGAGATGTGCCAACGACCTCATTTTATCTACTCCCACTTGCCTGGGATTTAGGTCTTGAAGTACGGCTGATTGCAACGTCGGAGGAACTACAACGCGGTGGTTGAGACAGAGTAGACCATTTGGAGTAACTGAAAGATTCTCCCGTTTAACGAAGAGAGCTGAAACGCGTCGCTTTTCATCGCTGGTCCATCCATGACGCAACGCCAAAATAACAGGTCCAAAGTATTAATGGTTATTCTGAGCTGAGTCTGCCAGTATGGGAAGTGGCTTTAACAATAGGTAATCTGAAGTCTTGGACGGAATATATATATATTTGTATATATACCAGCTTAAAAAATCATGCTGCCACCGCAACAATGTGTAAATGGAATTATGCACAAGGTGGATATATATAATAAAATCAAACAACGACAAACCAATTTGTTTTTGTTTTTACCGTGCACATCTTGTGCAGTTTTTGCTGTTTTTGGTGTTTGCTTAAGGTGAACGAAGTCTACAGACAGGCCACAGCACTGGCACCACTGACTTCGGTTCTGAGCCATATCTCTCGACGTCTTCAACTTACAATAATCTTCATCCCTTGGGCCACAACCAGGAGGGCGGGAAACATCAGCCGAATCCAAAAGCGAAGCTAACTTCGTCATACGTCTATGCCACGTCATATCCTGACCACCACGTCGCTTTTTTCTTGCCCAGTACGTGCAAAAAGTATTCAAAAATTTAAACAATAGGCAGGCATACTCAGTGTGTCTAAGCCAGCGAAGGTGAAGTAGGGTGATTATCTCAGTCGGAGGACGGCTTTCTGCACACGACGATGCATTACGTCATAGCTCACCCGGTGTCCTTACAAGACTCCAGCAATGCTCCAGAGACGTCGGTGGTCGAACACAGAAAGTCACCGAACATCCTCAACGCAGATAGGTCAGGTCTAGCAACCGTAAATAGAACACTACGAACTGTGGCATTGTTCACCTTCCCCTTAAGGGAAAGTCGGATGTCATGGCAGCGCCACAAGTGTAGTAGTTTCGCGAAGAATGCTTTTAGTTTCCTAATTCGTAACGAGATCTCTTCGAAAACACCTCCAGGTGTGATCGGGCCCCCGAGATACCTGGAGCTACTAACTACTTCTAACCGATCACCACAAAGGGTGAGATCAGGCGCAGGCTGCTGCCAATTTTGGATAACTAAACTTCCTATTGAGGTGTAAAGCACATCCCTTATCTGGATACCTCAATCGCTAATCGGTCCACGCTCGTTGAATTGCCTGTGCATTATCATTCAGCAAGGAAATGTAAAAGAAAGTGAGTAGAACAATGCATTCCTTGTATGCGGGCAATTGAGCTATGAAACCGTCATGGTCATGTTAAACACGTCAATCTAAGGCAGGAAAAACCCATCGGACTTTTGATCTGTAGGTGTATTCTGGATCTTTGATCCTGATCACAATTGTGAATCCAGGTGATGACGTCGCGATTCATATTGTGCCAGGCATAACGATCGGTAATGATCTGTTGATAATCTTTAATAACTGAGTGACAGAGATCGCGCAGATCGTCGAAAAAGCGTCCCCTAAAAGCGCATGCGGCGACAGCTGTGGAATACTCTTCATCGCCGTCATCATCGTTCAGCAAGGCAAGCCTCACTGACCGTTGACTTTTCCCCGGAGTTACATGTTTCTATAAGAAGAGTGAATATCGGATGAGAACGGGGAGTGGACTCGCACAGGCGGGAAAAATAAGAATGCTACAGTAGCCAAAACACGGAACAGTCTAACTGTACATACGTACTTAATCAATCATTCTGGTTCGACAGTAAATGACAGCGCAGTCTCTGCTGTTAACGGTTCGCTTCCATATGATTCAGTGTCTCCAGCCAGCTAGGTGACGGGTCTTTCGGACTCCAACCACGAAGATGTGAGACACCTACTTTACCTACGTTCGCTGTGTATTTTTTCATTCAACGTCTTCACGTTTTGTGCTGACCTCCAAATGAGTTTTCCCACTACGTGTTCTTCTTGTTACTCCATCGTTCCAATCAAAATATCTGCGTACCTACCCTTATTCGTATATTAATATAATAATAATAATAACAATAATAAGGGCGACGTTTTTGGCCATTTTGTAGGTTCCCGTAATGACCCGATTGTTATTGATGCACACCGCGGTAACCAAATCCAACCGGTTTCACAGTTAACTAACACCATCCTTTTTTCTAATCCAGTCCTATTTTTTTCATCGCCCAGATTCCCGTAACACGAGGAGAACATTGGAATCATGAATGCAGTCGAGATGCTATCGAATTCATCATCTTTTCCATGTAAAATTGGCATCCGAAATGGGAATCCCCTCGTGAGGCAAGCCAAGAGTAAACTGGTCGAAAGGTCTGCTTCGTTCGAAAAATTATTGTTTATTTTTGGAAATTTCTAAACAGAAACAAGAACTGTTCCTTGGGAAGCAAGGACATCGAAATGGAATTGGGAAATGATTTAGAAAATACCAAAATCCACAATTCATCTGATCTTTGCGAGCAAGTACGTCATGGTACACAATGGTAACCGGCAGTTTTAAGTTAACCATCGGGCCGGTAACTGTTTTCATTTTGTATTCCCCCCTCCCTTCTTGATGAAAACGAATCCAATTTCCCCAAACCTTCTTAAACGCGAAAAAACCACGTGAACACTCTGGATTGGTAACATTTTCAAGCTTTAATGGCATATTGATTGGGTCCAACAAGTGAAAACAACTCGAGTAATAAAAATATCTACTAGTATTGGGGTTATTCATCTTTATTTCCAGTTAGATAAGAGATCCTCCGAGGCATGTCCCTTACGACTTATTTTGTATTTAGTATCGCTAAATCATGCCACACAAATTTGAAAGAACTATATTTGGCCTCGACAGTCCTTGTATTTCGGTATGGTCGGCGGTGACCAAGAGGATTAGGTCGTGGCAATTGGACGTGAACGTGGCGGGTTCAAATCCTCGCACCGCCAGTCAACTTCCCCAATTGGCAGTCCTCTGTTGGCCGCGGATCCCTTCCTGAAAAATGATGAACATTACTGTTTCATTAATAAAGGAAGTAAAAGATAAAAGTCTTCTTCTATCAAAATCAAGACATTAGGTATTGGGTCTAACTCAAACAGTTGCACAAGTTAGATTGCCAGAATAATGTGATAACAATGAACCGATGCATTTTTCTCTTGATAAATTGACTCTGGAATTTGTGACAGCCAGAAGGATACCATATTTATTTTGTTATGCTGGTTAATTGTGACCAATCTCTGCATGATCTTCGCTTGTGATCTGCTACGGTGACCTTAGGCTCATCACCCTTTAATCTGAGCGCTCCAATTGCGGGATGGAACCAAACGATGCGATGACCGAAATACATTGTGTGTGTAGAAGTTAAATTATGACTCGTTTTTTTTTACAAATCTTATTTTTGCCCACATACTACTTATGTTCATTATATGCATATCATTCTGATCACGTGTACAAATGCATGGTGAGCTACTATCAGCGACACCATTTAACTTTTATGTGACTATAACTGAGAACAGCATTCTTTTTTCACAGGTAAAGGATATTTCCAATCAACTAGCAAAATTGGCTGAACCAGACACAACGGCAAAGTTCATTCGAAATCCGGACCATCGTGGATACTTGATGATGTATCCAGAAGTGCTTCCAGTGTACACGAGTTCAAAGTTTTCGCCTGTTGACCCGCTAGTAAGAAACTATTCAATGGCTTAAACTGGTCGATTTTTGTTTTTTTGGTTGTTTCATAATCCAACCGGTTTATAAATAAACTTTTTGTCCATATTTTTTCTGCATGTTTCAAGACTACCACCTCGTCCAGAATCAGTCAACATTTTCTTCGATTAATCGATTCAAATTACAACCTGGAAACAGAAAACACTTTGATCTTTGCTAAAAGTTGAATCGTTTGAATGCGCTATCAGTTTATTGTTACAACAATCAATTGATATTAAACAAACTTCAATTCGCAAAGTCCAATGCATCAATCAAATGGCAAGGGTTAAAAACTGCTACACGAAAGTCTTTTTTTTACTGGCACATTGTTTGGTCATAATTAATAATTTTTCTCAACTTTGAATGACTTATTACCGTTCAATCTACTAGGTACTTGATAGTAACTTGTAGTCTATGGTCCCATTCCTTTTTCGAGATAAGTTGATCTGTTTTGTTCGGATAATAAAAATGTCGTTTCCCTAGTCCGTGCAATCGATTTCCACCATTCATCCAAATACACCATCTCAAAGCTGATTGCAAACACAAATTTTGATGACGGTCAAACAATCGGATTTGAGGAATATGCCTTTTTGAATCACAATTTATCCTTGATTCTATAGAACACTGTGCGTGCAGTTGCTTGAAAGGGTCGTTGAAATTGAGAGCACTAAATCAGTATGTAGGATTCTCAGTTTCACCATTGAGCGATCCCTTGCTCTCTGGGTATCATCATTATTGAACATCCGCACTTTTAGACTAGTCGATCCATTTTTTCACTGTTAGTCATGAAAGACCAAAAGCACTTGATGTGGCTATTTCATGATTTGATTTCCTGAGTCGTCGAATTTCGATTGAATATCGGTGATCTTCACTTTCTCAAGCACCACTTGGATTCAAATAAAAAGACACACGTGAGCTGTCAATTCAGTTTTTACAACTAATAAGCCTTACGCTCATATGCCCTGTTGTTGGTTCCTGTCTCACAACATCGTCCGCTCAAAAAATGGAACCCAGAATATGGAAAGATCAATAGTTGTGAATTTATCAATGGTTTTGAGTACTAATGTTGCTCATAGGTTAAGTTGTTCTTTTCCATGAAGTCCTAAATATTGAATTTCACTCTTAGATTGCAAACGTTTCATCCATCAATCGAAGAGACATCGTCAGTGCGACTGATAACGTAACATTTGAGATCCCAACGCAAACGCATCATTCAGAACCTCCTGGAAACGAGAACTCGCTACTTTTCAGCTTATTTCAACTCACGAAAATCTGTCTTGACTGAATTTGTTCTTACCCAATCAGCTACACATTTACCAACCGCTAAAAATCAGCTTGTTCTCAACTGGTTGTGTTTTACTCGTTGTTCCATGGAAAATCTTGGGATAAATGAAAATGTCCTCGTTTTTATTTCCATCTATTCAGCCTGAACCGTCTCGTGAGTCGGACGGTTGGCTTCCAGTAGAATCTCAATTCGAAAATCTTGGCCCAGCGAAACACTTTGGTCGAGGTCCGATGGGTGAGTCCGTCATATCTGTCATGCACCACCGAGTATTGGAAGGAATCAAATTTGTTGGGTGTCGGGTTTATATGTGCGTGCAATTTTCTCGGTTCATTTTTTTATACAGCGTGTATTGCAAACGTTTCATACTAGTTCATGAAGTAAATTTTCGGTCGATCCGAACAGCACACTATGTTTGGTTGATGACCTTCTAGTTCTTTTGATACAGACCGTTGGAATTAACCGATCGGCCACTGAACTGTGGTGTATCTGTATCCCAGAGTCACTACGAACTAGCAAGTAGCAAGCCTCTGTACGGCTCCGCACTGAATGCCTTCGTTTTCCACAGAAAAGTTCAACCTTACCTGGGAGTCGTCCATTTGGTACGTTTAAAGGTCCGGGGCGTGTAAAATCCAGTCACAGATACTGGCGGTATCTCAGTACAGTGTTGATGTTTGATGTATCGACTAGCTTAATGGCTAGAGCGCTCGACTCGCAATCGTTCATCCCGGGTTCGCGTCTTAGTTCGGGCGCTGCGGATGAATTGTTAGCAAGCATGAAACAACTGTGCACGACTTCCGTGATTTTCACCTGCTAGTTGGATGTTGACACTGCATGACGAATCATTTGGAAATTTTCCCACGCTTCTTCGTCTGTTCACTGACAAACAGGCCTTCATCCGCTACGTGACACTTGTGCGGTTTCACTTGTCAGAAATTCCAGTGCGATTCGACGGCTGTTTTAATCACTTTTGTGTATTGTTTTAGTTAGATCCCAAATCCCCAGTACTGTTCACATTAGTTGATTTAAAATTGTGTAGTATTGTCTTGGTTTTTTCGTTCGCCGTATGATAGCACCATTCCATTGGAGGTGTTTGCATGTGTGTGTGTGTGTGTGTGTGTGTGTGTGATATGACAAAATTTCTATGAATTATGTAGATTAATCAATGTCTGACATTCGCACACCCTTGCCTACTGTCTGACGTGGAAAAGTGTCACTGGGATCTCTTCTGCTTTGCAACTTATCTACCATGTTATTTCGCCTTGTCTCAAATCAGGCAGACATTACACACACACTCACTCTCTCTCTCCCGAAATACAAGTAATTTGTTAGGTCCAAACAACCTGATGTTCCGCCATGCCCCGACTGATTGGAGATTTTACTCTCGTTGAACTGCCTCTTTAGGTTCTCTGTTTGACTATAAATCCACCGCCAAAATGATTACCTTTCTTCATGGCTTTTTTCTGGTGTGTCCATTTCTAGGTGAGGTAAAACGACCATCTCCGGGTGTGTCATTACATCGATCACTTAAAAAACCCTGGATGGGAATGTTTCATTATTTGGCTTTTAATAAGATCGAATTATACCAAAGGCCGTAAAATAATGTCCGACTAAATATCATATCCGTCTTCGTTCTTATGCAAAACAAGCACCTTTGTAGTGCGTGTAATAACCGTTCTGCTTTCTAACCTTGATCCGTCCGTTAGGCTCTCATTGTCAGTAGAGAGGCGTTTCTAGAACGGCGGTACTGCGTCCCACCATCAACTCTCGTGTAAATCTACCAATAAGATAGATAATCCATATGACAAAACGGCAACGTGGGAAGATGACGTGTCTTATTCTTATCCCGTATTGCGAGATTAAAGACAGTTGCAATGTCCCATGTCTGGCGAAAGAGTTCTAATTCAGTAAAATAAAATTACAGGACATCATGACCCGCTGGAAAAGAAGTTCCTAAGACCAAATAGTTCATGTGGTAACGGTTTACCAAATAGAGTGCAGTAACCACTAGTTTTAAATTAAATTAAGGCTACGAGTATCGACATAATCTGACGATTAGTTCATAGCATATTTTTGTTTCGATTACATCCATACGCTTGTGGCTTCAAACGTGATTCAAGACCAATTCAAAATCTTTTGTCACCGAATTTATCTTTTTCCCGTCAAGTGTATAAATAAAATACTTCCACGGCAAACCACAAGTGTGCATTGATCACGGTGATTTGATGAATGAGTTCGTTTGTGTTCACCATGCAAGATCGGAAACTAGGGGTCTCCCATTTAAGGGTTCCGTTGACGTGGGCGTTGCATCCGTAACCAGGATGTGGTCTTAAGACGTACAATGAATACATCTATCGAGTAATGGAAAGTGCGCGTTTGAGTTCCATTGGTGAAGATGATGTTATTGGTCGTGATTTTCGTCACCTTGTCCATCCACACGTCCATGCATCGGTTTTCACGAATACATACACGCGGGGTGACAATGATTAAGAATGCCATATCACCGGGACGTTAAAATCGTCCAAGTGGCAATGCTTATTGATAAACAACGCCATAAGACCGCGTTTGGCAGGAGAAAAAAGGTTTGATTCGCATACAAGGAAGGAATACCGAAAGGGAGAAGAAAAGTGCCCATGAAGCCACAGGCCCGTTTTTCCGGGACCCAAGACTAAAATTGATAACTGAATCTTAGGGTTCATTACAACATACATCGAATGAAACACCGAGTTTTATCTTACATTGCCTGCAGTTGGCAAGAGCGTTTGCAATCAAATTGCTCAGCTCAGCGAACATCATCCTGTAACCTGCTACCATATATATGCATATATATATATACTACTCACTACTTATATATATATACATTTGTATATTCTGGAGCATTCTGCCCTCGTTCCTGAGGTTGGTTCAGCTCAACTGACAAAGAATTATCAACGAATCACAGTTGTGATTCTTCTGTGGACTCTTCGACGAAGAGCTTCCATGCACACTCCTGATGCTACAGGTTTGATTCTGAAGAGACATATCAATTCGAAGTGTACAAGTAGAAGGATGCTTGGACAAGAGAGTACCGAGTACGCACACCAGACGAGCGACAATATCCGCGAAACCGGTCGTGTGCTCCCGGACAAATTTTGTTCACGCATTCAGATACTACTCACTGCATATACATGTATATACATATATATATGACCTTCCCAGTTGTAAAATTGAAAAAGAAAAATTAAACGTGAGCATTCTTGACGAATACCATTTCCCACGGAGAATTAAAGTGAAAGATTCCCATGAAACCGAACTCTGTTTCGGCTATTCGTATGCAGAGATCGGGAAAGTAAAACTGAGGCATAAGTTGAAATATGACTGTTTTTTGTCGCGCAGGAATGCATATAACAATTCTGGCACTTATAAATTGTCTGCAATTTGTGCGTCTCTCCAACACCTAAGTCAGAATTCAGAACCATCACGTGACCAAGTACACCCACGACCCAAATTCTAAGGGGAATCTTTTTGGAATATATTGGGAATCTGACTATGGAGAAATATAAGAGATATTCCTTGATATATGAACTCTTAATCTAACCGAAATAAGGTTTAAAATGCCGTAGTAACGGTGGCCAACGGCTGTCTGGGTGTCAGAGTTCAATCTTAGTCTCATAGCACTTTGATTTGGTCTTATTTGAGGTGGTCACAAGTTCTTATCACGGTTAAATTTCTTATCTGGTAAATAACGAGATTCCTAAAATAATTGCTAAAATAGGTAAAAATCCAAAAACGGTCGGAAATTTGTGATAAAATTTGTTGGTGTAAAGTTGCAAAGAAATTTGTTTTCATGTATGAAGCGAATGATATCCATCGGCAGCAGTGAAATAGAATCAAACTAAAAGGAGCTACGGATGCTCGAATTATGTTCGGTACTACTAATCTGCATGGAGAACTAATCCCTGATCGGATACTCATATCACAATTGTCTTCCACTTCTGGGTGATTCTGGAAGTAACAATCCTATTTATTTATTTACTTATACTCTTTAATTGATCATTGATAATCGGACCAGGGAAGTTGGTTAAACCCCGGTCTCAAATCAACCACAGGCGGCATGCAAGAAACACGGAAGTGTGCTCACCGGCGTCCGTGCTGATGACGTGTACTGGGCCCCACCCAAAGTACGCGTAAACTAAACAACCAGCCACCGGTGTCCAGTGGGTTAAGTGACCCTCGGATCATTCTACTGCCTTGTTAGTTAGACCATTTGGTCAAAGGCTCCGGGTACGGTGCCCCAAGTCAACCCTATACTTCGGTTTGACCAACCGGGTAGTATGAAGCCCACAGAGGACTAATCATGGATCCCGATTGATGATCGGTGATACGGTGATGGGGAATAGAAGAGCTACCATTTTTTGTGACTTGTACAAATTGTTGCTTTTTATTCCTCCTTTTTCGTTCGCTGTTTTCATCCTTCACCGTGATATCGATGGCATTATCTGTGTTCGGATCCATGCACCATATGTATGTATATGTATATATATATATATATATATATATATACATATATATATATCCCACTTTCCTCGCTATTTTGGACTCTTGTCAAAAATATTGGGAATTCAGTATGAGTATGTCCCTTTTTCACTAGACCACACAGGTTGCAGACCAGTCCACTGATAAGCAGCACACTTTACAGTACACATATACACACAACTGCACTCATGGAAGATTGATCATGTTTCTGACCTAAGAAGACGCAATCTCGAAAAAACGGCTGATTGGCATTTCCGAATGTCTTTGACATATTTCCGAATTAATGCAGGAAACGTTATTTCATCACCGAGGACAACCAATAGGGTTTCGTTAACTTCTGGAGTCTTGGCGACTGTTTTTGTGGACGTACCAACAGTTTCTCTGCTTTTATTGGTAGACAGTGAGTCGCTGTCGCCGGGCTCGTTACTACCCCTGACGCAGTGTAACTTTATTTGTTTATCTGTCACTCCGAAACTCAAAGTCACGTTTGCCGTTACCCAGTTCCCGAGATAGTGGACCTCAGTGGTTATGAGACATGCTCCATCCCCAACACTTACGCGTGGTGCATGTAATAGAAAAATTCTGTGCACACAATGACAACTGAAAGTTTATGTGCCATGATGACGGTAATTTTATCGTCATCGTTAATGTTATTATTAGTAGTAATATTATTATTGCTATTATTTTCTTCGACTCATTTAGGCGACTCGGATCGTTTGAACAAGTCCAAGATCACACAAGACCTTCGATATTCCCGTCCCAGTTCACGTGCAGGTAGTTATAATTCGGATGATCCGGAAAAAACATTGGACGAACTAACCGCGCATCTGTTGAAGCCACTTACCAAAGAGTCAAGGTTTGTCCCGTCCCCGTGTTTTTTGTTC